>JAGFNQ010002223.1:391041-674541 GCA_024364735.1 Boesenbergia rotunda
CCCGCCCCGCCCCGCCAAATGGCCGGCTCGCCATGGGCCGCCCCGCCCCGCCACGGGTTGACCCGTTTGACAGCTCTACACACCAAGCATATTGAGATGTATTGTCATCTTACTCGATATCATTGTTAGAATGATACTATCACATTACCATTTGTCTCATTTCCCATGCAAATTATAAACTTATTCACTAAGGTGCATTTCGCAACACGTTTTCAATTTCTGAGTAACAAACTCTTGATACTTTCTACTAATGCATCATGAATTTGAGGGGATGTTCGTAGATATTACTATTATTATTATGTAAGAGTAGACTAATCTTTTTATTATCTATTTACATTTTTTTGTAAATTCTAAAACTTGATAATATAATTTTTTAGTTTTTTTACCTTTTTCTCTAAGTTTCTTATTATTATTTATTATACAAATCAAATTGTATTGATAAATAATAATATTATTGCATTAAACTAGGTAAAATTTTTTTAAAAAATTGGAAACTATATATACACTTATACAGGAATAAAATCATTTGTTTTTTTTTCATAGAAAAAATTGTTTCTTTTATACACGCAAAGAATTATTTAATTTAGCTTATTTTTATTGACTTTATGTTTTTTGGTTTTGTTAACCGTTTTTTCTATGGCATTGTCGATCCCGAAGACTATGAACACCAACGAGTAAGCAAAATTTAGTTAAATTAAATTAATCAATCGAACTGATGGAGTTCAAGTTGGTTAATTCATAAATTTATTTTTTAAAAAAAATTATACGATTCAATTTAAATTTTAAAATTTATAAATCAATTAAATTGAACCACCATCAATAAACTGCTAAACTAATATACTCAAATCCGATAACAACCATATAACTCAATTGATAATTCGAGTACTCACTGTCAATCAGTTGATGATCTCATGATCAATTAATTTGAAAGTTGACTAAATTAATCAATTTTATATTAATTCAATTAATTAATCTGATTTTGATGATAAAAGTTTATTGGTTCATTTTTTTCAAAAAAAATAATAATCTGTTTCGAACGGTATGATCCGTTGATTTTGAACCAATTGCCAACAAATGTATAAATCTAATTACATCATTTTTTATAAGTGTGATTACATCAGACATGTTAATTTTATTATAATCATAATCACATTCTAAAATTTAATTTTCATAAGTGTAATTTTTATATCATTACTTTATAAAAAATTTATGAATAATAGAGTTTCTTTTATATATATATATATATATATATATGGAATAAAATCATTTGTTTTTTTACCAAAAAAATAGTTTCTGTTATTTACCGAAAAAAATGATTCAATTTGGTTTATTTTACCAGTTTTTGTTTTTGTTTTTGTTTGCTTATTCAATTTTAGATCCTGAAGAATAGGAACCCAGCGAGTTTCCCGGCGATGTAACCTAAACCCTAACAACTCCGCACCTCCTTTTCGGCGGACGTCCTTTCTTTATATGCATTTTTCCCTTTTGCCGTCCGACTCATCACGTTAATTCAGCTTCTCCCTCACCTTTCCTCCTCCACCTCTTGGTCCTCCTCCTCCTCCGATTTCAGTTGTCTCGGAGCATCACGTTGATGGAAGTTCAGATCGTCGGTAACTTCTACGTGTCGCCCATCCTGCCACCGCCACCTTCGCAGGCACATTTGGCCTTCCTCACCGCCGGCGTCCGTCGGCGCGACCACGTCCTAGTCCGCCCTTCGCCCTTCCCAGGTCCCAGGCTCCTGCGGGTCCGCTCGGTGGAGCTCCTGCGACCCAGAGGAAGGCAAGGCGGCCCGCAGCCTCTGCGCCGGGTCTGCAGCGCTAGCTTCGAGCCCTCCGATGACGACGAGGACGAGGACGAGGACTTGATACGCCGAATCGAGGATTTAGCCATCGAGCTCCGGATGGAAAAAGGGCAAGGCGGCAGAGAAGAGCTCGAAAGGGAGAAACAAACCTACTTTTATACCGCCCCCAAGAAAAAGCCAGTGCCTTCTCCCTCCGTCGATTCGCCGCCGCCTCTGCCCTTTCATCCGGATTCCTCGTCGCCGGCGCGTTCTCAATGGCTCCACCCGTCGTCGTGGCCCCGCATTCCGCCTCATCAACCGGAGTACTGGTCCAACCTGACCGTGCCGGCGTGCGTGGAGAAGAACGCCAACGGTTTGGGGATTCCCATGTCCCTCAGATTCATCCAACTCAAGAAGCGGTTCGACGAGGGATGGTTCTGCGAGGCCGGCGATACCGGCTGCTGCTCCACGAAGCGCGCCTTCTCGTCCATGGTATTCATGCTCCAGGAGCTCCAGACCTACGCGCTCCAGCTTCGGGAGGTGTTCCTCTGCGAGAACCACCCGGAAATCCTCCCCCTCCTTCACCGCAATCTGAACCACTCCTTCGTCTGGCTCTTCCAGCAGATCTTCTACGCCACACCCGCTCTCATGGTGTCCGTCATGCTCCTCCTCGCAAACTTCACCGTCTACTCCATGGACCGCTTCAACATCGCCACCGCAACGACGCTCAACGACATTGCCGAGGAAGATGAACTTGGAGACGACCATCTGCTGGATCGCTCCTCTGTCAATCCCTTCGCCTCGATCGGAAGGGGCGGTGGGGGGTACCCTAGACCGGGGTCGGCGGGCTCCCGGATTTTCTTCCCGAGGATGAAGGCGGCGTGGGCGTGCCGAGCGAGGCCACTCCGGCGTCGGAGGTGACTGTGTTGTGGGAAAGGTTTTTGAAGGAATTCGCCAAGTTGCAAGCGACGACGAGGCACGAGGCGCTCATGGACCCGGAGACGTTGCAGAGCATGGTGGCTCCTGTCTCCGTGGAGCTCCAGGCCGACGAGCAACCGGACCTCCTGCACACGGAGATGATGTACGAGCAGGCTCTGTCACAGGACCCCAACAACGCCCTCCTCCTCTCCAACTTCGCTCAGTTCCTCTTTCTCGTCCTCCGGCAGCACGACAGGTAGGCATTAAACTAGGGTCGCTCTCGCCCTAATTTGGGCACCTCACGATTTGGCACTAAAATTGACAGGGCTGAGGAATACTTCTTGAAGGCGATGAAGGTGGCGCCTGGGGATGCGGAAACTCTGAGCCGGTACGCCAGCTTCCTGTGGGTGGCGAGGAAAGATTTGTCGGCGGCAGAGGAGACGTTCTTGGGGGCGATGGAGGCGGAGCCGGGGAACACAGTGCATAGGGCCAACTACGCGCACTTCCTTTGGAGCACAGGCGGCGAGGACACCTGCTATCCGTTGGCCTACGATGTGACTGTAGGCCTCCAATAACGAACGATCGTGAGATTCATTCGTCTCCGTCGTCTGCAACAGGGATTTCATTCCTCACTAACTAAATCTAAAGAAATTTTGTGCCTAATTTTAGTAGATTTTAATTGAGAGAGGGCAGATAAATATGTATTTATTATTATTATTATTATTATATATAATTAGATAGATATCTATGCCATCGACTATTATATTGTTCTTCCAAATTAAACTATTGTGGTTTGAGAGTCTATCTTCCATGCATTTGATAACAGTTTTTAAGTCAAGCCTTTTCCTTATTATTGATGTGCATAAAATTTGCAAGGACTTGGTAACATGCACATGAAGTTCGCTAAGCTTGCGACTCAACATGATCGAGTTGGGGTATTGACTCAGCATGAGTAAATTGATTTAGCTCACGGCTCAAGAGACTCATCGATATTCGAAGAATAATGTTAGACATCCAACAAATTACAAAACGAGGAGACTGAAGTTGGTTCAGTAAATTTAGCAGGAATTGCAAGAGGTGCACTTCATACGTGAAAAGTGATCTTATATCTAAGAGGTAGTTTAAGTATAACGAGGTGCACTTCATACGTGAAAGTGATGTTATATCTAAGAGGTAGTTCAAGTATTACGTTATGTCTTATTTATTTCATAAATGAAAATTTACTATTTGAGTTCATATTCTATGCGTGTGTGTTTAAATCTTAAATTCACTCACTAAATATTCATAATACAATTCATAATATGAAAGAATTTATAATTGAATCATAATAATAAATATTTTTATATGTGCAATTATGAATATATTAAAATCTTCTCTGGTCGACGAATTGATATATTCAGACATCATTAATTCTGTGAAACTAATACGAGTTATACTCCTTTGTCTAACCAATCAGTTATTTTTCACTGGCTTGAGATATTGGGATATCGAGAGTTAAATATGAATGCTTATTATGATAACTAGTTCATTAGAGTAACCTGTTATGAGGATTCATATGGTTCTCTATATATATGGATATGTCAGTGAAGATCTCATTAAATCTTAAGTGTGAATTTCCTTCAACTTGAGATATTCAAGTCACATTGGTCATAAAAACTTATACTTTGATATCCGAAGCAAGTATCTCGTTAAAAGTGTAACTCGGTGATGATTGGGTATGAGTTAAAGTACCCAAAGATATTTGAATAACCTACAGAGGATTCACCGCTCTTTGCAAGGAGATGTATACCTTATGACCACTCGTTAGAATTGTTACTCAAAATCTTTGGCTAAAACATCACATGTCAAAAGTACAAGACTCTTAGACACATGTCTGAGTAATTTGAATCCATAAGGCGAGAAAGTATTACTTGGGCTAGGTGTGACGTGGTCAGCATAGTGAGAACTAATACATAGATTATGTCTTGAATTAAGTGAGTATAAGATGAATGAAAAGAACGAGACCTCATGTAGTTGTTGAAAGGTTTAAGAAAAGGATCTGGAATCAACCATTTATTTTTCGGTTAATTAGAGATCATGATGTACTATTAGGTACCATTCATGATCGATTAGTAATTAATGGTTAGTTATAGACGGTCAATATAACCGGGAACCTATTGGGTCACATACACTACGAGTTTATCTAGAGACTTAAAACGAGTTTGAGAATTTGATTTTCACATCGAGAGAGATCGAGTTTGGTTGGAACAAACGAAAGACAAATATAGAGAAATATTTGTCGAAATGGAAGCGTGGATGAGTTATGCTAGTGTAGGCGATATGGATTCATTATGGTTTAATAATAAATCAAAAAGGCTTTGATTTAGTTATGAACCAAGATGGTTTAATAATAAACTAAAAAGGTTTGGTTTAATTATAAACTAAGTTGATTTGGTTTTGAACCAAACTTAATGATAATGGATCGAGTTGGTTTGACATATTCGGTTTGGGAGATGACTTGCTTGCCAAGTAGGCGTGTTAAAATGAACCAGACCCGACGACCCAACCAGAGTTGACCGAAAAAAAAATCAGGTTCGGGTTGAGGGCTTTCGGGTTCAGTTTGGGTTTGGGTAGGAGGGTTTTCGGATTGAAAATTTTTGGGTCGAGTTCAGATTGACCCAGGTTGATCTAAATTTAGGATTTAGTGGATTTTTTTGAATTAAATTAAATTTTATTTTGAAAAATTAAGATTCGTTTATATATATTAATATCAATGTTAGCATGATAATGATAGAACATTGAGATAAAAGTGAAAAAATATAGAGAAAATAACCAAAAAAGTCATTTTGAATCGGGTTATTTAGGTAGGATTCAATTGTATTCAGGTTCGGATCGGATTAGGGTTGATTTTTTTTTAATTCAACCCCACCTGCCCCGACCCATCTGAATTGACACCCATATCCTCAAGTCATGAAGAGGTATGTAAATACCCTTTATGAGTAGATGATGTAAGCAAATTATTCATTGGGAGAAACCCTAATTGGATTAGGGATTTCTCTTCTCTCCCTCTCTGTCTCTCTTATCATCGCCCCACACAAGGAGCCCTTGACCCCTTGTGTTGCTGCCCTGGCCTTTTGGGGCCACCTGCTACCGACCAATTGCCCCACCGCCGACCACCACATTGTTCTAGCCTTTCGGCCACCTGTCGCCGATCGGTTGCCCCGCCGCTGGCCGTCACTTGCCGGGCAAAGGTTATCGTGGGCAACCACAAAAAGGTGCCAGTTATCCTTATGCCGACAAGACTTTGGTCAGACCTCCCTTGGTGTCACTTGGTTGCTTCGATCCGCCAAACATCAAGTCGAATGAGAGTTCTCTCGGATCGCTTTTGTCTCCACGATTATATAGTATAGATCGGTGACAAACATCTCGGGCTTTATGAAGTCATCTCGACAAAGACTCGACGTGGATATGACTAGAAGCAAGGCTCAAAAATGTCGCTTGGTTGATGCCATTTTTTCTCCACGTCATCAGTCAAGTATATCTAGAATAAAAGTTATTTTAGGAAATTATATTTTATGATCATATTTGGCTATGTTGTATCTTTGTATGTGTGTGTATGAGTTGTAATAAAATAGATTAAGTTTATTTTTATTTTCCGTTGCGTATGTTTATAAAATATATTTTAGTGCACACATTACATCGGGCTTCCCAACAATGGTACTAGAGCTTGATTGTGCTTCAACATGATCATAAAATTATTTTACTGAGTCATAGTTAACTATATATTTAATTTTGTAAATTTTTTGAATTTATTAAGAAATTTTATTTTTGAAAAGTTTTATAATTTGTTACGAAATTTCAATTTCGGAAAGTTTTTGAAATAATTTGAGAGATTTCAATTTAGAAATATTTCTTAATTTGTTCGAAAGTTCCAAATTTGAAAAATCAATTTTGGAAAGTTTCTGAAATAATTTAGAAACATTCCAAATTTGAAAGATTTTGAATTAATTAAAAAATTTTAATCATAAATTTTTTAATTTGTTAGGAGATTTAAAATTAAGAAATTATTTCCTAATTAATTAATTTTTTTGATTGAGAATTATTTCTTATTATTTTCTAGATAAAACATGTAATTCAAATTTGAAATTTTATTTCTTAATTTAATTAAATGAATCTTGGTATACGGAAATCATATTCTTAATCATATTTTATTTACAAATTATTATGACAACTATGATATTATTTATGTTGTGTGTGTATATATATATATATATATATATATATATAATATATATATATATATATTTTTATACGGATTTGCTCTCCTGCGGATCACGTGCACGACCACGGCTGATCGGTCACGGTGACCGATCATGCCATTGCCTGATCGGCCACCGGGGGCTCGGGAGCGTCCCCGACGGGTTCATCGTACCCCCTAGGGTTCATCGCTCACACCCCTGTGTTATAGTTTTGTTCGGGGGCAGCGGCTGAAGGCCGCTGATGGTTCGATCGACACGTGAGCGACGCTCGCCGTGCGTGCCGTGCGTGACCAATCAGGGAAGTCCCTGATCGGTCGACCGTACGTGGTCGCACTGATCGGTCCGCACGCGCGCGCTCCTGCGGACCACGTGCACGACCACGGCTGATCGGTCACGGTGACCGATCATGCCAATGCCTGATCGACCACCGGGGGCTCGGTAGCGTCCCCGACGAGTTCATCGTACCCCCTAGGATTCATCGCTCACCCCCTGGGTTATAGTTTTGTTCGGGGGCGGCGGCCGAAGGCCGCTGATGGTTCTGATCGACACGGGAGCGACGCTCGTCGTGCGTGACCGATCAGGGAAGTCCCTGATCGGTCGACCGTACGCGGACGCCCCCCCCCCCCCCCCCCCCCCCCCCACACACACAATGATGTTATGGCGCATTCCAATTTTGTGCGCTCCGTTCACAATTGCCACAGTGGCAATCCCAATCAGATTTTTTATTATTATTTTCTCTTATTTTATGACAATTAATCTTTTATTTTTTGTTTGTTTTCCTCTCCACGCTTCTGCCGCCTCTGCACACACCAATGATGTTATGGCGCATTCCAATTTTGTGCGCTCCGTACACAATTGCCACAGTGGCAATCCCAATCAGATTTATTATTATTATTTTCTCTTTGTTTTATGGCAATTAATCTTTTATTTTTTTCTTTACTTTTCTCTCCACGCTTCTGCCGCAATGCTTCCTTCGTGTGACCTGATCGGTCACCAGACCAATCAGGGCAAACACTGATCGTCGGGATGACCGATCAGGGGAGTTGGCCTGCGAGAGCTGGAATTTCTCCAGCAAGGGTTGGATCGGTCCGGTGACCGATCCACAATCTGTGATCGGTCAGGGTTATCGATCATAAGGAGTCCACAATTTCTGTTTCTCACTGTGGACCGATCAGGCTGGAGCCTGATCGGTCAGGGCCTACCCTGATTGGTCTGGTGACCGATCGGGGTTCTCTCTGATCGGTCTGGTGACCGATCAGTAGCTGTAACTTTAATTTAAAATCGCTGTCAGACGCTCGATTCGAGAGAACTCTCACTCGACTTGATGTTTGGAGGATCGAAGCAACCAAGCGACACCAAGGGAGGTCTGACCAAAGTCTTGTCAGCATAAGGATAACTAGCACCTCTTTGTGGTTGCCCACGATAACCTTTGCCTCGGCAAGCGACGGTCAGCAGCGGGGCAACCGATCGGCGACAGGGGTCGGCGGTGGGGCAATCAGTCGGCAACAAGTGGCCAAAAGGCCGGGGAAGCAACACAAGGGGTCAAGGGCTCCTTGTGTGGGGCGATGATAAGAGAGACAGGGAGAGAGAGAAGAGAAATCCCTAATCCAATTAGGGTTTCTCCCAATGAATAATTTGCTTACATCTTCTCCTCATAGAGGGTATTTATATACCTCTTCATTGTTGGTGTAAGTTGCATCAGTGATGTCCTCCTCTAAGTGTTTCAATGTTTGACAATATGCTTAAGTCAGTGATACATTGATCAAGGGAAGGGTGAGTGAAGAAAACTGGACCAAGGTGAACCAAAGTCCTAGTTAACCTAGGCACTAAGTCTTGGTGAGTGAAGCTGGGCACTAAGACCTAGTGAGTAAAGCTGAGCACTAAGACCTAGTGAGTGAAGCTGAGCACTAAGTCCTGGTTCGTGGAATTGGGCACTAAGTCCTGGCCAAGAGTTGGGCACGAAGACCTGGTTCGAGGAATTGGGAAAAAGTCTTGATGAGTGAAGTTAGACACTAAGTCCTGGACCTAGGTTTGGGCACGAAGTCTTGGTCCGAGGGATTGAGCAACTTAGCTGAGCGATGACTAAGGACAAAAGTAGAGACGGGTCGAGGTTCGGACATCTCGAGATCAGAGAGTATCGAAGCCTAAGCAAAAGTCCACCCGAATGGACTGGGTGGCAACCGTCTCCTGAGAGGAGTAGGTGAAAGGTGCGTTCCCGGGGGTGGGAACTTGCGTCGGTTCAACCTAGGGTTTTGTAGAAATCTGAAGTCGGAACCAATTCACTAAGGCTAAGGTTGTATATGTGTTTGCTATGTATTTATGTATCTTGCAGGTACCTAGAATGGAAGGCAAAGCAGGCAAACAACACGCAACGTGGCTGGAACACAGGTGCTAGGCACCCCCATTGAAGGAGGCACCTAGATGGAGCTAGGCGCCCCCATTAAAGGAGGCGCCTAGATGGAGCTAAGTGCCTAGCTGGAAGGTCCAGGGCGCCCTGGTCAGAAGCCTTATCGGCTGCGGTGAGTTCGGCGCGGAGATAAGCTTTGACCATGCCCTTTGAGGTGCCCCCATCAACACAGGCGCCCCAATGAAGCCTATAAAAGGGGCTTCGACCCCTCAACTCGAGACACAACTTTTCGGAACCATTCTAAGCTTCCCAAGTGACAACAAAGCGCTAACGACGAAGCTCTGCGACCAGGAGGCTCTAGGAGGAAGTGTGTGGCACTTCGGAGGTCCAGATCGGCCAAGTTTCAATCTGTTTGTTCGGTTTGAGTTTACATTCTGCATTTTCATTTTATCTATCTTTTGTTTGTAACTCTTCCACTGTAAGACGGGTTTCTCCGCCTCCGGAAAGTCCGGAAAGGAGACCATTAGTGGACGGGTGTTCCCGTGCTTAGGCCTTAGATGTATTGACCCTGGGGGGTCGGGAACCAAGTAAAATCCCGTGTGCAATTTGTGTCATTCTTTATTTTTCTGCTTTATTTTCTGTTGTACTACTAACGCTCTGTTTAGAACGAATTTCGAAAGTAAGACGAGTTTCCGCGAGAAAATTTTCAAGGTCGATATTCACCCCCCCCCCCTCTGTCGACGACACCGGTCCTTCATTCATTACTTGAGGATATGGGTGTCAATTCGGATGGGTCGGGTCGGGTTGAATTTAAAAAAAAATCAACCCAAATCCGAGCCGAACCTGAATACAACTGAATCCTACCTAAATAACCCGATTCAAAATGACTTTTTTGGTTATTTTCTCTATATTTTTTCACTTTTATCTCAATGTTCTATCATTATCATGTTAACATTGATATTAATATACATAAAAGAATCTTAATTTTTCAAAATAAAATTTAATTTAATTCAAAAAATCCATTAAATCCTAAATTTAGATCAACCCGGATCAATCTGAACTCAACCCGAAAATTTTCAATCCGAAAACCCTCCTACCCAAACCCAAACTGAACCCGAAAACCCTCAACCCGAACCTGATTTTTTTCGATCAACTCAGGTCGGGTCGTCGAGTCTGGTTCATTTTTGACACTCCTACTTGGCAAGCAAGTCATCTCCCAAACCGAATATGTCAAACCAACTCGATCCATTATCATTAAGTTTGGTTCAAAACCAAATCAACTTAGTTTATAATTAAATCAAACCTTTTTAGTTTATTATTAAACCACCGTGGTTCATAACTAAATCAAAATCTTTTTGATTTATTATTAATCCATAATGAATCCATATCGCCTATACTAGCATAACACATCCACGCTTCCATTTCGACAAATATTTCTCTATATTTGTCTTTCGTTTGTTCCAACCAACTCGATCTCTCTCGATGTGAAAATCAAATTCTCAAACTCGTTTTAAGTCTCTAGATAAACTCGTAGTGTATGTGATCCAATAGGTTCCCTGTTATGTTGACCGTCTATAACTAACCATTAATTACTAATCGATCATGAATGATACCTAATAGTACATCATGATCTCTAATTAACCAAAAAATAAATGGTTGATTCCAGATCCTTTTCTTATACCTTTCAACAACTACATGAGGTCTAGTTCTTTTCATTCATCTTATACTCACTTAATTCAAGACATAATATATGTATTAGTCCCCACTATACTGACTACATCACACCTAGCCCAAGTAATACTTTCTCGCCCTATGGATTCAAATTACTCAGACATGTGTCTAAGAGTCTTGTACTTTTGATATGTGATGTTTTAGCCAAAAACTTTTAGTAACAATTCTAACGAGTAGTCATAAGGTATATATCTCCTTGCAAAGAGCGATGAATCCTCTGTAGGTTATTCGAATACCTTTGGGTACTTTAACTTTTACCCAATCATCACCGAGTTACACTTTTAAGGAGATACTTGCTTCGAATGTCAAAGTATAAGTTTTTATGACCAATGTGACTTGAATATCTCAAGTTGAAGGAAATTCACACTTAAGATGTAATGAGATCTTTATTGACATATCTATATATATAGAGAACCATATGAAGCCTCATAACAGGTCATTCCAATGAACTAGTTATCATAATAAGCATCAATATTTAACTCTCGATATCCCAATATCTCAAGCCAGTGAAAAATAACTGATTGGTTAGACAAAGGAGTATAACTCGTATTAGTTTCATAGAATTAATGATGTCTGAATATATCAATTCGTCGACCAGAGAAGATTTTAATATATTCATAATTGCACATATAAAAATATTTATTATTATGATTCAAATATAAATTCTTTCATATTATGAATTGTATTGTGAATATTTAGTGAGTGAATTTAAGATTTAAACACACACGCATAGAATATGAACTCAAATAGTAAATTTTCATTTATGAAATAAATAAGACATAACGTAATACTTGAACTACCTCTTAGATATAACATCACTTTGACGTATGAAGTGCACCTCGTTATACTTAAACTACCTCTTAGATATAAGATCACTTTTCACGTATGAAGTGCGCCTCTTGCAATTCCTGCTAAATTTACTGAACCAACTTCAGTCTCCTCGTTTTGTAATTTGTTGGTTGTCTATCATTATTCTTCGAATATCGTTGAGTCTCTTGAGCCTTGAGCTAAATCAATTTACTCATGCTGAGTCAATACCCCAACTCGATCATGTTGAGTCGCAAGCTTAGCGAACTTCATGTGCATGTTACCAAGTCCTTGCAAATTTTATGCACATCAATAATAAGTGATCCTGTCGCCGAGCGTAGTGGAGCTGCAACCGGAATGACGGTGTAGCGATACGTGACGTGGATGCTGACGGGGCGTCCTCGCGCAGAATGGCAGCGTCGTGGGGGGTATCCTCCGACCGAATGGAAGTGGATGTCGCCTGGTGCAGGGCCAACCGACTGGAGGTGAACCTGCTGAGGAAGATGACCGTTAGCAACCTAGCCGGGAGACGTCCCGGCAAGGCACTCCGACGGTCAAGTCAGTACTCCGAGGAACAGTAGAAATAATGGAGCACTGGAAAAATGAGAGGCTTCGCGCGTGTATGCATGCGTCCCTGATAATGAGGAGTGGAGTGGCTTATATAGCCGGGGAAAAGGACCAAGCATGGCCTGTGTCAGGATCTTCTGACAGGGTCAGAAGATATAGTATGGTGATGTCGGTATGAGTATGGCCTGTGTCAGGATCTTCTGACAGGGTCAGAAGATATGGTATGGTTATGTCGACTGTAACCATCCTTCTTTGTCGTATACTATTTGTCTTATGTGAGGACAAAGACAGGTTTCTGTAAGTCGGCGCCTGTCAGAGAGTGTCCGTTCGTACGAGGGGTGACAGCCTGTTACCTGCAGCTGGTGCAGGTATATTTTGTCCTTATCCCAGGGTGATTCCGAGAGAGTGCCCGAGTGGACAACCGGACGGCTCGCCCGGATGGGTATCAGGCACGCACATAAAGGACTGCCGGGCGGATGCACTCGGCTGAACGAGGCGTGTAAGCCTTAATGTGGCCGGACGGGTTTGACCGGCCGGATGAACCGCTATATTTATTCTAACCGGCCGCCTTGAGTCCGACCGGCCGGCGAAGAGCCTGGGCCCGGACAGGATATTTGTCGAGTTGGCTGCCGTACAATGACATGGACCTTTAAACTGGCTAGGTCGTTTGCCACGTTGGCTGCCCGTATGGTGCCAACTATAT
This sequence comes from Boesenbergia rotunda, assembly GCA_024364735.1. Taxonomy (NCBI): domain Eukaryota; kingdom Viridiplantae; phylum Streptophyta; class Magnoliopsida; order Zingiberales; family Zingiberaceae; genus Boesenbergia; species Boesenbergia rotunda. The sequence continues at coordinate 404,133 of JAGFNQ010002223.1, forward strand.
GGCAGGATCAATTCTCTTTATCGTTCAGGGTCATTCGGAGCTCCTCAGAAGCCTTCACCAGCGTGTCTAGCTCCGCCTTCAAGGCTTGGACCTCGGCAGTCTTCTTGTCGAGGTCCGATCGGGTACGACGCTGCATAGCCAAAGCCTTCTTCCGCTCCTGCTCAAGGGTGGCGTGCAGGGAGGAAGATCGGGCATACGCCCGCTCGGCTGCATCCGCTCGGGTGATCTCCTCCGTCAGTCGCGCCTCGGCGGAACGAAGTTTCTCCTTAAGATCCAGTATCTCCGAACGGAGAATAGCGGTACCCTCTTCGCCGGCCGGTAAGTTAGCATGCGCTTGGCGGAGCTCCAATTCTGCGAGCTGCCGCTCGGCCGCTCGGCGTCCCCTGGCGTTGATAACCAAGGTATGGGCGACGCTCGAGCAGGAGGCCCAAAACTACAATAAAAATGTTAGAAAGAAACAAAGTGATTAAGCATCAAAGCATCCGACTTACATGCGTAGCATCCTGAAGGAATTGGTCTGCCAGTCGGATCGGTGGTCTGGAAGTCCCTTCCTTCATACCCTGCTCCCAGCATTCTGCCAATTCCCCATAAAGGGTAAGTCGCTGCTGGACTTCACAAGGGGTCGCTGAGTCGATCGAGGGGAGATATACGCCATAGCAAGGCGTCCGTGAAGATTGTCCCCCCGAGCGCGACGGGCCTGGTACGTCAGCAGGCCGGCTAGCGCTAGCCGGGCTGGCAGCGGCCTCTGCAGGCCGGGAGCGAGAGCCCGACGCAGGATTCCTCGGGCGCTTCTGCAAAGGTTCCGGGTCAGGAGAATCAGAAGAGGAGGGGGCAGCCTCTGTCGGCTCCTCAATACGGATAGAAGCGCTAGCCTTCCGCTTGGAAGGCTGGGACTTCTCCATGGAAGGCTGAACCTTCTGCTTGCCGGAGGATTTTGCGGGAGCAGAAGGCTTCGACGAGCCGACCGGCTCCGCAGAACTGATCGTCGTTTGTGGGGCAGATGGAGCCGGAAGGACGGGCTCCGCGCTCTCAGGAATCATATGTTGGTCGGGCGGACCGGCCTGGCGCAGGCGCAGTTGTTCGGCCGCCCGGGCGTTTATTTCTTCGTCTGCCAGACCCATGGCTTCATCAAGGGCCGCTTCCCACATCATCTTGGCTGCAAAATCAGAAAATAATGAGTTAGGGAGAAAGAAGTACGAAACAAGAAATGACTTACAAAAGGCGTAGGGCAGAGCGGCAGGCACTCGGCTTAGCCCAAATATGTACAAGACGGCGTCGTTGAGGAGTTTCATGCCGTCGAAGTGAAGGCCCCCGATTAGAGAAGCAGCCACTTTAAATAAGGGGTCGGTTTTAAAGTTTCTTAAGGGAGCTATAGGGGGCATATCTTCGACCCATCCGATCGGGAACCCAGGGCTGGTCGGGGGGCCTATGAAGAAGAAATGGGTTTTCCATCCCTTATTCGAAGAAGGAATATTCTCCACGATGGATAATTTGGCCCGGGCTTGGAGAAAGAAATTCCCGGCCTCCTGCTTCTTCGGGTAATAAAAGAAATAAAGAACCTCCGGTCGGAGGGGGACTCGATAAAGGGTAAAAAGAACAATTATGTTGCACAATATACGAATGGCATTGGGAGAAAGCTGGAAGATAGGAACGTGGAAGAAGTTACAGAAGTCTACAATAAAGGGATGAAGAGGGTAGCGCAGGCCAGACATATGTTGATCCCGGAAAAATACAAAGAAGCCAGCCGGAGGCTTGTGCGGTCGGTCATCCTTTGTCGGAACGGCAATACGGTAGTTCCCAGGGATGTCGTATGCCAGCCGGAGGTCAGAGACGGTCTCGTCATGAAGGGAAGACTCGACAGAGGTATACCACGTAGGGGTAGCCATGGAACAGAAAGAAAGGGAAGAAAAGGGAGAATCTGACCGTAGGTGGTGGCGGAAAAGATTAACCGACGGAGAAGCACGAGACCGGCGGCGACACACGAAGACGGCGGCGAGAAGCGAGAAGCACCGAGTTAGAGAGAACAGTGAAGAGCAAATGAGGGTTTCGGCGAATGCAGAGGCCTACTTGTAGCCTGACCGAAAGAAGGGAGACCGTTCGATGGCGGTCCACGTGTACGGAGATCGCCTCATCCATACCGTTGAGTCGTCCCACGATCAGCCTCGAAAAGGCGCACCGCAGCCGCTGACGTCGCCTGATGCGGCGGCAGGGCGCGTCGTCGTGTCGGCCAGTCGGAAGCTGCCGCGTGGCGGAAAGAATTACGCGCGTTAATGGCCATTAAAAGCTCATAATCATGGGGATAAATCGCATCCCGGTCGGCAAACCAGCGCGCGCCACGTGTCCTGGTTCATTAAAGCTGAGATGATGCCGTTATGGCGCAGGCCGCATCGGGCATATCACATCACCCCATTCGACTTAGAATGTCCCGTCTCCATTAATTGACTGACTCGGGCTATCCCGAGAAAATCGTCTTGGGGTGCGTGACACTCCACATTTCTTGCAACTTAAGGCAAACATTCTCCCGCCCAAACGTGTTCAACACACCTCTCATTGACTAACAACATTCGTCCGGTCGGACGCATTAACAGTTTACGAGGACGTGGCGGCCCACGTTCCTCCGGTCAAAATCTTCATCCGCCCGGACATCTTCATCATGTCAATGGCTAGTCTGGGATGCGTGGCGGCCCACGCTTCCCTATCATGCTTCGTCCAGCTGGACGGCCTCGTTAAAAAAGGAAGGGTGCGTGGCGGCCCACGCCCCTCTCGACTAACGATCTTCTTCCGCCCAGACAGGGCAGACATACTCAGCACCAGCTGTTGAGCATCGTGTTAAGCCGGCCAGATGTTAATAGGGCAAAAAACGCTCGGCCGCAGAATGGTTGTACACACTTGTGGTCCAGTCAGTCGGACTGATCGCCTCCTTCGACTAGACTCGAGGGGAAGGCTATTGATCCTGTCATATAGTTGGCACCATACGGGCAGCCAACGTGGCAAACGACCTAGCCAGTTTAAAGGTCCATGTCATTGTACGGCAGCCAACTCGACAAACATCCTGTCCGGGCCCAGGCTCTTCGCCGGCCGGTCGGACTCAAGGCGGCCGGTTAGAATAAATATAGCGGTTCATCCGGCCGGTCAAACCCGTCCTGCCACATTAAGGCTTACACGCCTCGTTCAGCCGAGTGCATCCGCCCGGCAGTCCTTTATGTGCGTGCCTGATACCCATCCGGGCGAGCCGTCCGGTTGTCCACTCGGGCACTCTCTCGGAATCACCCTGGGATAAGGACAAAATATACCTGCACCAGCTGCAGGTAACAGGCTGTCACCCCTCGTACGAACGGACACTCTCTGACAGGCGCCGACTTACAGAAACCTGTCTTTGTCCTCACATAAGACAAATAGTATACGACAAAGAAGGATGGTTACAGTCGACATAACCATACCATATCTTCTGACCCTGTCAGAAGATCCTGACACAGGCCATACTCATACCGACATCACCATACATATCTTCTGACCCTGTCAGAAGATCCTGACACAGGCCATGCTTGGTCCTTTTCCCCGGCTATATAAGCCACTCCACTCCTCATTATCAGGGACGCATGCATACACGCGCGAAGCCTCTCATTTTTCCAGTGCTCCATTATTTCTACTGTTCCTCGGAGTACTGACTTGACCGTCGGAGTGCCTTGCCGGGACGTCTCCCGGCTAGGTTGCTAACGGTCATCTTCCTCAGCAGGTTCACCTCCAGTCGGTTGGCCCTGCACCAGGCGACATCCACTTCCATTCGGTCGGAGGATACCCCCCACGACGCTGGCATTCTGCGCGAGGACGCCCCGTCAGCATCCACGTCACGTATCGCTACACCGTCATTCCGGTTGCAGCTCCACTACGCTCGGCGACAGGATCAATAAGGAAAAGGCTTGACTTAAAAACTGTTATCAAATGCATGGAAGATAGACTCTCAAACCACAATAGTTTAATTTGGAAGAACAATATAATAGTCGATGGCATAGATATCCAATTATATATAATAATAATAACAATAAATAAATACATATTTATCTGCCCTCTATCAATTAAAATCTACCCTAAAATTAGGCACAAAATTTCTTTAGATTTAGTTAGTGAGGAATGAAATCCCTGTTGCAGACGACGGAGACGAATGAATCTCACGATCGTTCGTTATTGGAGGCCTACAGTCACATCGTAGGCCAACGGATAGCAGGTGTCCTCGCCGCCTGTGCTCCAAAGGAAGTGCGCGTAGTTGGCCCTATGCACTGTGTTCCCCGGCTCCGCCTCCATCGCCCCCAAGAACGTCTCCTCTGCCGCCGACAAATCTTTCCTCGCCACCCACAGGAAGCTGGCGTACCGGCTCAGAGTTTCCGCATCCCCAGGCGCCACCTTCATCGCCTTCAAGAAGTATTCCTCAGCCCTGTCAATTTTAGTGCCAAATCGTGAGGTGCCCAAATTAGGGCGAGAGCGGAGACCCTAGTTTAATGCCTACCTGTCGTGCTGCCGGAGGACGAGAAAGAGGAACTGAGCGAAGTTGGAGAGGAGGAGGGCGTTGTTGGGGTCCTGTGACAGAGCCTGCTCGTACATCATCTCCGTGTGCAGGAGGTCCGGTTGCTCGTCGGCCTGGAGCTCCACGGAGACAGGAGCCACCATACTCTGCAACGTCTCCGGGTCCATGAGCGCCTCGTGCCTCGTCGTCGCTTGCAACTTGGCGAATTCCTTCAAAAACCTTTCCCACAACACAGTCACCTCCGACGCCGGAGTGGCCTCGCTCGGCACGCCCACGCCGCCTTCATCCTCGGGAAGAAAATCCGGGGAGCCCGCCGACCCCGGTCTAGGGTACCCCCCACCGCCCCTTCCGATCGAGGCGAAGGGATTGACAGAGGAGCGATCCAGCAGATGGTCGTCTCCAAGTTCATCTTCCTCGGCAATGTCGTTGAGCGTCGTTGCGGTGGCGATGTTGAAGCGGTCCATGGAGTAGACGGTGAAGTTTGCGAGGAGGAGCATGACGGACACCATGAGAGTGGGTGTGGCGTAGAAGATCTGCTGGAAGAGCCAGACGAAGGAGTGGTTCAGATTGCGGTGAAGGAGGGGGAGGATTTCCGGGTGGTTCTCGCAGAGGAACACCTCCCGAAGCTGGAGCGCGTAGGTCTGGAGCTCCTGGAGCATGAATACCATGGACGAGAAGGCGCGCTTTGTGGAGCAGCAGCCGGTATCGCCGGTCTCGCAGAACCATCCCTCGTCGAACCGCTTCTTGAGTTGGATGAATCTGAGGGACATGGGAATCCCCAAACCGTTGGCGTTCTTCTCCACGCACGCCGGCACGGTCAGGTTGGACCAGTACTCCGGTTGATGAGGCGGAAAGCGGGGCCACGACGACGGGTGGAGCCATTGAGAACGCGCCGGCGACGAGGAATCCGGATGAAAGGGCAGAGGCGGCGGCGAATCGACGGAGGGAGAAGGCACTGGCTTTTTCTTGGGGGCGGTATGAAAGTAGGTTTGTTTCTCCCTTTCGAGCTCTTCTCTGCCGCCTTGCCCTTTTTCCATCCGGAGCTCGATGGCTAAATCCTCGATTCGGCGTATCAAGTCCTCGTCCTCGTCCTCGTCGTCATTGGAGGGCTCGAAGCTAGCGCTGCAGACCCGGCGCAGAGGCTGCGGGCCGCCTTGCCTTCCTCTGGGTCGCAGGAGCTCCACCGAGCGGACCCGCAGGAGCCTGGGACCTGGGAAGGGCGAAGGGCGGACTAGGACGTGGTCGCGCCGACGGACGCCGGCGGTGAGGAAGGCCAAATGTGCCTGCGAAGGTGGCGGTGGCAGGATGGGCGACACGTAGAAGTTACCGACGATCTGAACTTCCATCAACGTGATGCTCCGAGACAACTGAAATCGGAGGAGGAGGACCACCAAGAGGTGGAGGAGGAAAGGTGAGGGAGAAGCTGAATTAACGTGATGAGTCGGACGGCAAAAGGGAAAAATGCATATAAAGAAAGGACGTCCGCCGAAAAGGAGGTGCGGAGTTGTTAGGGTTTAGGTTACATCGCCGGGAAACTCGCTGGGTTCCTATTCTTCAGGATCTAAAATTGAATAAGCAAACAAAAACAAAAACAAAAACTGGTAAAATAAATCAAATTGAATCATTTTTTTCGGTAAATAACAGAAACTATTTTTTGGTAAAAAAATAAATGATTTTATTCCAAGTATATATATATATATATATAAAAGAAACTCTATTATTCATAAATTTTTTATAAAGTAATGATATAAAAATTACACTTATGAAAATTAAATTTTAGAATATGATTATGATTATAATAAAATTAACATGTCTGATGTAATTACACTTATAAAAAATGATGTAATTAACATGTCTGATGTAATTAGATTTATACATTTGTTGGCAATTTCTTGAAAATCAACGGATCATACCGTCCGAAACAGATTTTTTTTTTTTTGAAAAAATGAACCAATAAACTTTTATCATCAAAATCAAATAAATTGAATTAATATGTAATTGATTAATTTAGTCCACTTTCAAATTAATTGATCATGACATCATCAACTGATTGACAGTCAGTACTCGAATTATCAATTGAGTTATATGGTTGTTATCTGATTTGAGTATATTAGACCAGATCCAACCCTCAACATCAAATTTATGTCATTTTCACGTCAAAATGGTACAATTTCAACATCAAATACTACTTCAACTTCAACTCATTCACACTATATCACACCAAAAAAGAATATTCTATCTTTTTCTTATTCATTTATCATAATTTAATTATCAACCTAAATTTTAATTTAGTAATCATTTTGAATACAATTATTATATTTAAAATTAATATTTTATTTATATTTAATAATTTTTTTAAAAAAAATTACATCCAATTAATATATATAAAAAATTATGATTTTTATTTTTAATATTTATTACATAATTATTCGGACATAAATTTATTTTAAAAATATTATAAAATCATACACAATTAAAATAAAATATATTACTAATATAACACAGACAATGACAATGAATTGAAAATACAATATTATGGAAATCTAACATTCAGAATTACTAAATTATTCCCATATGTGATCAATTAACGCATTTCAAAGGGTAATATGAACTTCTTTGTCTTTAATTTGTCTGTATCTAAAATATGATTAATAAAATAAATTATGTTTAATAAAATTAAAATATGTTATTATATTTTTTTAATTTATATTTATAATAAATAATTAATATTATTAAATACTTATGGAAAAAATATTTATTATAAATTATTTTTTTATTTATGATATTTAATAATATAATATTTACTAATATATTATATTTACTCATTATATATTATAATAAATTTTTTAAATATAAAAACAATTAAAAAAAATTAATATCACCAAATTTGGTGTTGCAACAGTGCAACACCAAATTTGGTGATGCACTGTTTGCAACACCAAATTTGGTGTTGAAAATAGGGCATCCATTGGAGATGTTTGGTGTAACTTTTACACCAAATATAGTGTAATAGGGTATGCGTTGGAGATGGTCTTAATTTAGCAGTTTATTGATGTTAGAGCTCTATATACCTCTAACATCTTCATGGTTGAATCTACATTTTTTTTCAAATATTTGAGTCTTAGCTCAATATAAGAAGGTGGTTTGAATCCTATTCCATGTCGGGCAACCTTTTCAAACATCTTCCCATATTCTTCACTCCTTGCCACATTAAAGGCTATGCAATGGCATTGCTATAAAAAAAATGAAACAATTTTTTCACATGCTTCCTCCCTTAAGTTCTTAAACATAGTGTTAATTATGACTTGATTGTAATTCCTCTTTTCTTGAATAGGTTTGCAGGAGTCTTTATTTTTTTCTCTTCCTTTTCTCACCAACTGAAGAATCATCAGTTTGTTCATCATTATTTTCTGCTAATGCTTCCTCATTACTACCTATTTTCATGATCAATTTTTTTTGTAAACCAACCACAATATCCCACATTTGTTTCCTTACCTCATCACTAACAGAAGTACATGCTCCCACATCTTTTTGAGTTCCAGCCAAATGATGTTTTAATTTATAAACCCCCTGTAATCTCCTTATGACAGTGTTTACATTTAATTTTTCTAGTATTTCCATCAATAGAAATTTCATGATTCCAGCCTATATCACTTCTATTTCCATGTGCATTCTTAGGAGTTTTTTCCCTCTAACTGAAGCATTCACAGTAACACTTCCACTTTCAGACTTAGGAGTAAAACCAACCTCTATTATCCACTGCACCAGAACATCCATTTCCCCCTGCACCAGCATTGTCTCATGACATTTTTCCCCACTCAAACAATACCTAATACACAATCCAACACAAAAAAAAACTCCTAATAAAAAAATTAAAATGAGATGAAAGCATGCGATTCGGAGTAAAGGAGCAGAAAGCATACATTTTCGGGGGCAAAAAAAAAGTAAGGAAAAGAAAAATGTAGAGCTCACCTTGCTTGTGAGCTCTGAGTAAACTGAGATGTAGGGGAAGTAGGGGAAGAGCTGCATTAGACGTAGGGGAAGTAGAAGTCGATAGAGAGAAGAGAGAAAGGGGAGCAGCAGTGCAGTGTGCATGGGAAGTAGAAGCAGAGACTAAAGAGCAGTGGCGCAGTGTGGTGTGGTGGCGCGTTGAGGTGCGGCGACACGATGTGATGCTACGGCGACGGCGACGGCAAGGTGCGGTGTGGTTCGAAGACAGTGAATGAGACCGATTGAGAATGCTAGGGGCTGAGAATGGGAACATATCTTATTTAGGGGGTTATAGGGGCTGAGAATGGGCCATGTTTTGAGCCATTTGTGTCATGGATTTGGGCCAGCTTCTCCGGGATAGTCTGGATCGCCGAGATCGCATGATTTCAGTGATTCCATGATCTTGCCCGGTGATCTCACCGTGCAGCAGCGATGGCGAGCTGGGATTAGGATCGTTGGCATGGGATTGAAGCGTAGGATCGTGCAATCCCATGAGTAAAAACGTGATCCTAGCTACCTTGAGTACAACATTGCTCATTTTCTTTTTTTTCTCTTGAAATTTTTTTATTTACATTTTTTGGAGCTTCAAATATTTTCTTCACAAAATTGATTTTAAAGTAGAATATCATCTTTATTTTCCAAATCTTTAAATTTTCCCAATCAATTGTCATAGTTGCAAAAATGTTCTCCACCATCCCTCCAAGTAATGTTGATTCTATTGTATTTTTTTCACCAATTAATAAGATAAATCAAGAAACGTTTAGAGCAGACGACTCATAAATTTAGCATTCTAATCAATCACATGCTAAGAGAATTAAGCATTCTAGATCAATCACATGGCTAAGAGAATTAGGAGCGCTTGGTATACATTTGACAATGAAAATGATAATAAGTTTTGATTGAGGGATTTATGAGTTTAGTGATAATTTAGTAGAGGTCAGGTTATAAAATTAGGGGTATCATATCTATATTTTGATTCTGATTTTTATATATCAAGCATCATAAATAATCTCGTCTTCTAAATCCGCTTATCAAACGCCCCTTAAATTTCTGAGAAAGAATCCATCCTATCACTCCACCGTCATCCCAGTCTTACCATATTTAAACATAAATATATATATTTGACGTGCCTTAATTATTTGAAATGCAGCTATATCTACAAATAAGATGCACGTGACAACTGACATGGCACGATATGCATTCAACTGCAGCCAAATTCCCAATTTCCCAAAACCATCAACTAAAGCAATCGAATTACAAAAGCAAATCCAGATCTCTCGATCGTCTTCTTTGTACGTTCATACACTTAATTAATTAACAGGAAGGAAGATCCTTGGGCGGCGGCGGAAGCGATTCATTCGGGCCGTCACCATCGTCGACGACGAACGCCATCTTTAGCCCCCATGTGGTGTGCACCTCGAAATGGCAGTGCAAGAACCAGACGCCTGCACATTGAATGAATTTGACTTCGATGGAATCGATTCAAGGTCTAGCTAGTAGCATGCAGGAAATGCATCGAACGGGCCGGCCGGAGAAGTAATATATTTGACGTACCTGGGTTGTTGGCTATGAATCTGATGGCGATCCAGCCGCCGCCGGGGACAGCCATGGTGTTCCTCTCGACCGGGTCGACGAGGTTAAACTTGGCCGGGGACGCGGTGGGGTCGTAGTTACCTGTGCCCCTCCCGACGACGAAGAAGTTGTGGCCATGGAGATGAACGGGGTGAGTTTCCGGCCCGATGATCCCCGTGTCCTGCAGCACGAGCTGAACAGACGCGTTGTACGGCAGCCTGTACAGCCTCGTCCCGTTCATGGTCTGCGTATTGTTTGGCCCGCTGCCGGTGTAGTTAAACGCCACCGGCGGCTGACCGGGGAAGTCGTCGGTGAACACCCCGCTCACGTTGAAGTAGTGCGCCTGGAGCAGCGCCGTGGTCGGCATGGTGAACGTCACGTTGTTCAAGCCCGCCACAATTCTGAACCCGTTGACGCAGCTCGCGCACAGGTTCGTGCCCATCCCCACCGTGAACATCAGCGACCGGTCCACCGACGACGGCACCCGCGACGGGTACGCCCCTGAGTTCAGGCTGCGCAGGGCGTCGAGGAAGCCGGAAGCGGTGGTGGTGGAGTTCTGCGCGGGGAGCACGGTGGCCGTGAGCGAGGCGGTGGAGGCCGTGTTAGCGTACTGCAACGTGGCCGTGGCGGTTCTGTTGTCGACCGCGACGAGGGGCGAGTCGGAGAACGGGGAGGCGGTGACGAGATAGCGGCCGCCTCTGCTTTGGTCGGCGGAGAAGAGGACGTTGGTGGTCTGGCCGGGGGTGATAAGGATGGTGTCAGTGGCTAAGGGCTTGACATAGGTCGCGTCGACCTCGACGACGGTGAGCCGGTGGCCGGCGACCTTGAAGAAGAGGTTCTCATTGAGCGCGGCGTTGACGAGGCGGAGCAAGTACGTCTTCCCTTGCTCCACCACCAACGTGAATCCATCTGCAATCTCCACAATTAAGGGCATTCATTCAATATTAATTAGACGAAATCTAATATTAACCTTTTGCGGAGGAAGGGCAGGTGGAAACAGGGCCGCCGGCGTAACCATTAATGGTGTGTGAGTCGGAAACGTTGGGGCCGCGCCCTGATTTAAGAGCTTCATTGATGACGGCTTCGGTGTCTGATTTCCACCACTCCGCTGATCATCCACCGGCCGGTCAGTTCATACGACGACGCGTTAATCGTAACAAAATTGAGTTTAATTTCTTGTTTGATGCGACAATTAAGATTGATTACCCAAGACGAGGATGGATTCTTCATCGGGGGCGGGGAAGGGATACGGGACGCCCAGCTCGGGGAGGATGACGATGGCGCCATGGACGGTGGCTCGAAGCCAGAGGACGTGGGCGTGCCAGAGCAAGGGCACGCCTGGGGTGCCGACTGAGACACTGAATGATGAGGCCGGCTGAGGGCCTATGAGGGTGCCGACTGGGGCACTGAATGATAAGGTCGGCTGAGGGCCTATGAGGGTCTCCTTCGGGCCTTGCTTCAGGGCGAACAGATTAAGGCTCATCCTGTGGTGCCGTCGACTGCTAGCAAAGTGCTGCAGGAACACTCTTTTGAGCTCCTCGAAGCTCATGATCGACCCCTCGGGGAGTCGGTCAAACCATCGCTGGGTACGCCAGAGAGGGTTGTCAAGAAGGCTTGGCACTTGACACCTTCCGGATACTGATGAAGCAAAGTCGCGCTCTCGAACTTCATTAGATGCTCCTCCGGATCCGTGGCCCCCGCATACTTAGGGATGGTAAAGAAACGGAGGTGACGGGGCACCGGGTCCTCTAAGACCCAGAGAGCAAAAGGACTGCGTACCAGTGCAGCTGCAGCAGGGTCAGCTGGGGCCTTTCCCTTGTCTGGTCGCCTCCCACACACCGGGTTGGACACTGAGGCTTCTGCTGACACAGAATGGGCCTCATCATCTTGGCCTCGGGGGGTGGCCACAGGGGGAGGTGCAGAGCCGCCCTCAGGGCGAATGGGCCTTCCTTGTCCTCCAGAAGGCCGATGCGCCCCCGGCTCCGGGCCTTGAGGCCCCTGACTGGCGGCTTGTGAGGGCCTTTGAGAAGCCCTCTGAGCTCGCGTAGCCATTAGGACCTCGTACTCCTCACGAGAGACCTCCACAGTCAACGGGTTGGGGTATGTCATCTTCACTTCCGATCAGGCTGCTGGTGTCCCTCCTTCTAGCGCCAAATTTGATCCTATCGTGAAGCGAGCTGGACGCCCCTACAGTTGGCTGGGCCTCCTGCGAGAGCGAGATTGCTGAGGTGGTCTACCGAGCTGGATCACCTCTAGCCTGCAAGACAGAGACCGTTAGAACCCGTCGGGAAAAGTCCCCGGCCAGGCACTCTGACGGTCAATTCAGTACGCGACGGTGGCGATGAAAAGCAATAGAACAGTATGAAATTGCACTATCGCGCATACCTGAGAGATCCGGAGTGAGGAGACTTATATAGCCGGGGAAGCTGACAGCTCCTGCCCCGCCTGCCACCTGTTGCCATATAGCGAGGACAAGGTGATGCATGCCCAGAGGTGGCAGAATAAAGTAGTGCATGCTGTGTTAAGGAAAGGGGCACTGCCAACTTAATGGTTGGCGCCATTTGGCGCCGCTCGACCTGACACCAGCGTATGTGGTCGTAGTACGGGGGGACAGGCTATGGCAGGAAGATCAATGTCTCAGCGGGATATCCGCCGTTTGAAACCAGGATGGCTGCAGTTCTGCGCCGACCCCGTACATCTTCTGGTGGTCTGGTGTCAGATAGTGGTTGTGTCTGCTGGGGCCGACTGGGGGCCTATGGGGGTGCCGACTGGGGCACGCCTGGGGTGCCGACTGGGGCACTGAATGATGAGGCCGGCTGAGGGCCTATGAGGGTGCCGACTGGGGTACTGAATGATAAGGCCGGCTGAGGGCCTATGAGGGTCTCCTTCAGGCCTTGCTTCAGGGCGAACAGATTAAGACTCGTCCTGTGGTGCCGTCGATTGCTAGCAAAGTGCTGCAGGAACACTCTTTTGAGCTCCTCGAAGCTCGTGATCGACCCCTCGGGGAGTCGGTCAAACCATCGCCGGGCTGCGCCAGAGAGGGTTGTCAAGAAGGCTCGGCACTTGACGCCTTCCGGATACTGATGAAGCAGAGCCGCACTCTCGAACTTCATTAGATGCTCCTCCGGATCCGTGGCCCCCGCATACTCGGGGATGGTAAAGAAACGAAGGGGACGGGGCACTAGGTCCTCTAAGACCCAAAGACCAAAAGGACTGCGTACCAGTGTAGCTGCAGCAGGGTCAGCTGGGGCCTTTCCCTTGTCTGGTCGCCTCCCACGCACCGGGTTGGACACTGAGGCTTCTGCTGACACAGAATGGGCCTCATCACCTTGGCCTCGGGGGGCGGCCACAGGGGGAGGTGCAGAGCCGCCCTCAGGCCGAATGGGCCTTCCTTGTCCTCCAGAAGGCCGATGCGCCCCCGGCTCCGAGCCTTGAGGCCCCTGACTGGCGGCTTGTGAGGGCCTTTGAGAAGCCCTCTGAGCTCGCGTAGCCATTAGGACCTCGTACTCCTCACGAGAGACCTCCACAGTCAACGGGTTGGGGTATGTCATCTTCACTTCCGATCAGGCTGCTGGTGTCCCTCCTTCTAGCGCCAAATTTGATCCAGTCGCGAAGCGAGCTGGACGCCCCTACAGCTGGCTGGGCCTCCGGGGAGAGCGAGATCGCTGAGGTGGTCTACCGAGCTGGATCGCCTCTAGCCTGCAAGACAAAGACCGTTAGAACCCGCCGGGAAAAGTCCCTGGCCAAGCACTCCGACGGTCAAGTCAATACGCGACGATGGCGATGGAAAGTAATAGAACAGTATGAAATTGCACTATCGCGCGTACCTGAGAGATGGGGAGTGAGGAGACTTATATAGCCGGGGAAGCTGACAGCTCCTGCCCCGCCTGCCACCTGTTACCATATAGCGAGGACAAGGTGATGCATGCCTAGAGGTGGCAGGATAAAGTAGCGCATACTGTGTTAAGGAAAGGGGCACTGTCAACTTAATGGTTGGCGTCGTTTGGCGCCGCTCGGCCTGACACCAGCGTATGTGGTCGTAGTATGGCGGGACAAGCTATGGCAGGAAGATCAATGTCTCAGCGGGATATCCGTCGTTTGAAACCAGGATGGCTTCAGTTCTGCGCCGACCCCATACATCTTCTAGTGATCTGGTGTCATAGAGTGGTTGTGTCTGCTGGGGCCGACTGGGGGCCTATTGGGGTGCCGACTGGGGCACCACCTGGGGTGCCGACTGGGGCACTGAATGATGAGGTCGGCTGAGGGCCTATGAGGGTGCCGACTGGGATACTGAATGATGAGGCCGGTTGAGGGTCTATGAGGGTGCCGACTGGGGCACTAGTGACGAGGTCGGCTGGGGGCCTATGCTCCCTCAGGATCGGCCTTACCCTCGGAACGTGGTCCGTCACGCGTCGGCGGGGAGCCAAACCTGGAGGGGTATTAGAGCATGAATACCCAGGTCGGGGTCAGGCTGATGCTAAGGAGCGTGGGTCGCCACGCGTCCGCTTAGGGGCCTTAATCTAAGCGACTCCTATCTAACGGGTCTTTCCAGGCCACTAACCATCTTCTTTCTGACTAGGCGTCAGGCTGCCGGGCCAGGCTACACGCAAGCTGGCCCGGGATCAATTGATATATTGATTTAATCTATTGGAAATGCAGCAAATCGTATTCAATTATTTCGTTGAGAAAGTAAGTGTATAGATTAGTTTATATTCATTTTATTCATTATATGCGGAGGTTTGAATGATGATCTTTAATGGTGTAGCTCGGCCAGCTCAGTCAGCCAGCCTGGCACTACGAATACCTAGCGGAAGGCCCGACGAAGGCCTTACCCGGGGAGTTCCTGAACCAAGAACTATCCCGAAGCACTAACCGACCGACCCCAGGTGGGATCGGGCCGGTCGAGCCCAAACACCCCCTAACTCGGTCCCCCAAGTCCGTTTTCCCGACCCGGGTCTGGGTCGAGCAATTCAGTCCTCAGCACTCCATCGACCGGATAACTAACAAACCCGAAACATGGCAAGATAGACATAACTCAACAAACTCCCGACTCAGGGGCGTACCTCATGTCTCTCAGCTCCCAGTCGGACGCGTGACGACCCAAGCTCCTTGGACATGACCCGACCCGGTCCATAATACTCGGACCCGCCGGTCGGTACTCGGTCTCCGGACTTGCTCTCCCCTACGTCGCCCTACATCAGTGCATCCAGGGTACGACCCTGACGTCGAGGTAATACATGCCTTACCCATTTATGACAATTTATGACGCACCTCGCGGGTATCCCGCTGACTCTGTACGATTGTACCATCCAAGCACCCCCACGTCATGCCACAGTACCTCTAGGTACTCTCCTACGAGCTGACAGGCACCACACCCCTGTCTCGTTGACATGGACAGAAATTGTCAGCTCCCCCGGCTATATAAGGCTCTTCCCTCCTCCTTCTGCATGTATGTGCAATTGCACTCTACTTTACTCTCCTGCATTTCCTTTGCTCCACTATATTTCTTGCGGACCGTCGGAAGGCCTCGCCGGGGAAAATCCCCGACGGGTTTGCTAACGACCATCTTATCACAGGTCATTGCCAGGTCACAGCCAGGTCAGCAGAGCTCCTGGTACTTGGGAGACCATCTCGTCCTTGGGATTTCTATCTCGCTTCGCGATAGGATCAACTATAATTAGAGTGTCACATCATTCTCGTTGAATTTCTCATTAAAAATTATCGCTGATATCATTTTTCTTTTTGAATCGCCTTATATGATATCATCATCAGATTTTATGGCACTGCTTGCATATTTAAGTAATCAGAAGTTTTATATTTTGAAATGAAAATTAAAAATAACAAATATTTAGTTGCGAACAACCTCCTAGTAAGAATCTTGTTAGCATACGGGTAGCCCATCCTTTTTATTGAGCTAAATTAATTTATTTTTAAATTTTAAATATAATATTGATCTAATATATTAAAAATTATGTTATTTTTTAATTTTGTTATTTTTTAGATAATTTAAGATTGTAAAAAATTTATGTATTCTAATGTATTTATTTATGAATAAAAAATAAGTTAATAAGTTTGTTTATAACTTATTTATGAACTTAATTAACCTACCAGGATTAGTGGCTATTTGTTTTATATTTTTTATTATGAATGAACATTGATGATCTCTTAGTACCTCTCATTAAATCTAATAAAAAATTAAATAGTAAAATAAAATCTTCTTGTTCTTGTTTGATTTTCAACACTTGGTCGCCCTATTTTTTATCGTTTGTTAGTAACTATTAACATCTAATTCATCCACATCCCTGATTTTAAGTGATGGAAATGAATGTCAAGAAACAAAACACTTATCAATCTGTTGCTAGTGTTAACTCTGCGAGGTGCATAAAGTGATGAAACTATATGTCGTGACCTATTAGTTAAAGACTATTTAATAAGGTCATTGAGTACACCCTTAGCCTAATATGTTCCTCTTAGCGGTTGACTAGATCTTTTTTTTTTATTACGGTAATTTATCAAAAGGCGTACCTAAAAATTGATATTTACCAAAAGAATTACCATGGTTTCATTGTTACCAAATAACGCACTTATTTTAATGAACTTCCTCTTATACCCCTCCTGCCAAAGTACTGAATTTCATTCTCTTTCTCTTTCTCATTCTTAATAACGAATTCCGAGACATTTGAAAAGATTTTTTCAGATTTTTTATTTTAAAATAATATATTATGGAATCGGATAAAAAACGTAAGATAAAAACCGAAAAAATATTTCAATTAAAAAAATATCTCATCAAACGTGATTTCAAATATATACAGAGATCATTTTAATAATTTAATAATTTTTAAAAATATAAATAAATAATTTTTTTATATTTGATTAATATAAATTAATATATTTAATAATATTATTAAATATATTAATATATAAAAAAATAAAAAAAAGTTGAAGTTGATTTCAGGCCCACGTTGGGCCTGAAATATTTTATTTCAGGCCCAGCGTGGGCCTGAAATAGAAATAACTCAGGGCCTGAAATTAAATGATTTCAGGCCCTGCGTCGAATTGAAATCATGTGTTATGATAGGGTTTTTTACGTAGGTCTAAAATGTAAAGAAACATCTCTTTATATTTTTGAAATCATAATAAAAATCATTGAGAAAGACTATTTTATGAGAGGAATTCTAATTAATATAAAATGACCATATATTAAAAACGAATTTTATATATATATATATATATATATATATATATATAAATAAAGAAGTCCAACATTATTTATTATATTAATTTAATATTATATATTATATTAATATATTATATTTTAATAGATTTTGATTGGAGGGCCTGAAGCCTGAAGTCAGATGACTTCAGGCCCTCCTTGGGCCTGAAGTCATCTGACTTCAGGCCCTGCGTAAATAATTAATTTAATAAAAATAATTAATTATAAAAAAAACTTCTAATGATTATTTTTGGTATCCAAATTTCTAATGATTAAAAATTATATTGTAATAGGAGTTTTCTAGGTCTATCAGTGGGTTTCGCTCAAAACCCACTGATATTTTTTCAGAAATCCAGATATGAGAAGTCCATCAGTGGATTCTGCTCAAAACCCACTGATGGACTAAACTACACCTATTGCTTTGGGAAAAATAATAATTTAAGGTTTGGACACCTAAAATACATTCTCCTAACTCTACCCTAACTATTGATAATGTTTTTTCAGAAATCCAGATATGGGAGGTCCATCAGTGGGTTTTGCTCAAAACTCACTGATGGACTAAACTACACCTATTCCTTTGGGAAAAATAATAATTTGAGGTTTGGATACTTAAAATACATTCTCCTAACTCTACCCTAACTATTGATAATGTTTTTTCAGAAATCCAGATATGGGAGGTCCATCAGTGGGTTTTGCTCAAAACCCACTGATAGAAGAACTAAATTACACCTATTACTTTGAGAAAATTAATAATTTAATAATTTTTAAAAATATAAATAAATAATTTTTTTATATTTGATTAATATAAATTAATATATTTAATTATATTATTAAATATATTAATATATAAAAAAATAAAAAAAAGTTGAAGTTGATTTCAGGCCCACGCTGGGCCTGAAATATTTTATTTCAGGCCCAGCGTGGGCCTGAAATAGAAATAACTCAGGGCCTGAAATTAAATGATTTCAGGCCCTGCGTCGAATTGAAATCATGTGTTATGATAGAGTTTTTTACGTAGGTCTAAAATGTAAAAAAATATCTCTTTATATTTTTGAAATCACAATAAAAATCATTGAGAAAGACTACTTGACGAGAGGAATTCTAATTAATATAAAATGATGATTATATTAAAAACGAATTTTATATATATAAAGAAGTCAAATATTATTTATTATATTAATTTAATATTATATATTATATAAATATATTATATTTTAATAGATTTTGATTGGAGGGCCTGAAGTCAGATGACTTCAGGCCCTGCGTAAATAATTAATTTAATAAAAATAATTAATTATAAAAAAACTTCTAATGATTATTTTTGGTGTCCAAACTTCTAATGATTAAAAATTATATTGCAATAGGAGTTTTCTAGGTCTATCAGTGGGTTTCGCTCAAAACCCACTGATATTTTTTCAGAAATCCAGATATGAGAGGTCCATCAGTAGGTTTTGCTCAAAACCCACTGATGGACTAAACTACACCTATTGCTTTGGGAAAAATAATAATTTGAGGTTTGGACACCTAAAATACATTCTCCTAACTCTACCCTAACTATTGATAATGTTTTTTCAGAAATCCAGATATGGGAGGTCCATCAGTGGGTTTTGCTCAAAACCCACTGATGGACTAAACTACACCTATTCCTTTGGGAAAAATAATAATTTAATAATTTTTAATAATATTATTAAATAATATATTTAATAAATTAATAAATAATATAGATTAATATAAATTAATATATTTAATAATATTATTAAAAAATTATTAAATATATTTATTAATATTATTTACCAAAAGATGTAATATTATTAAATATATTAATTTATATTAATCTATATTATTTATTAATTTATTAAATATATTATTTAATAATATTATTAAATTATTATTAAATTATTATTTTCCCAAAGCAATAGGTGTAGTTTAGTTCTTCCATCAGTGGGTTTTGAGCAAAACCCACTGATGGACCTCCCATATCTGGATTTCTGAAAAAACATTATCAATAGTTAAGGTAGAGTTAGGAGAATGTATTTTAGGTGTCCAAACCTCAAATTATTATTTTTCCCAAAGGAATAGGTGTAGTTTAGTCCATCAGTGGGATTTGAGCAAAACCCACTGATGGACCTCCCATATCTGGATTTCTGAAAAAACATTATCAATAGTTAGGGTAGAGTTAAGAGAATGTATTTTAGGTGTCCAAACCTCAAATTATTATTTTCCCAAAGCAATAGGTGTAGTTTAGTCCATCAGTGGGTTTTGATCAAAACCCACTGATGGACTTCTCATATCTGGATTTCTGAAAAAATATCAGTGGGTTTTGAGCGAAACCCACTGATAGACCTAGAAAACTCCTATTGCAATATAATTTTTAATCATTAGAAGTTTGGACACCAAAAATAATCATTAGAAGTTTTTTTATAATTAATTATTTTTATTAAATTAATTATTTATGCAGGGCCTGAAATCAGATGACTTCAGGTCCAAGGAGGGCCTGAAGTCATCTGACTTCAGGCCTAAGGAGGGCCTGAAGTCAAATGACTTCAGGCCCTCCAATCAAAATCTATTAAAATATAATATATTAATATAATATATAATATTAAATTAATATAATAAATAATATTTGACTTCTTTATATATATAAAATTCGTTTTTAATATAATCATCATTTTATATTAATTAGAATTCTTCTCGTAAAGTAGTCTTTCTTAATGATTTTTATTGTGATTTCAAAAATATAAAGAGATGTTTCTTTACATTTTAGACCTACGTAAAAAACCCTATCATAACACATGATTTCAATTCGACGCAGGGTCTGAAATCATTTAATTTCAGGCCCTGAGTTATTTCTATTTCAGGCCCACGCTGGGCCTGAAATAAAATATTTCAGGCCCAGCGTGGGCCTGAAATCAACTTCAACTTTTTTTTTATTGTTTTATATATTAATATATTTAATAATATAATTAAATATATTAATTTATATTAATCAAATATAAAAAAATTATTTATTTGTATTTTTAAAAATTATGAAATTATTAATTTTCTCAAAGTAATAGGTGTAATTTAGTTCTTCCATCAGTGGGTTTTGAGCAAAACTCACTTATGGACCTCCCATATCTGGATTTTTGAAAAAACATTATCAATAGTTAGGGTAGAGTTAGGAGAATGTATTTTAGGTGTCCAAACCTCAAATTATTATTTTTCCCAAAGGAATAGGTGTAGTTTAGTCCATCAGTGAGTTCTGAGCAAAACCCACTGATGGACCTCCCATATCTGGATTTCTGAAAAAACATTATCAATAGTTAGGGTAGAGTTAGGAGAATGTATTTTAGGTGTCCAAACCTTAAATTATTATTTTTCCCAAAGCAATAGGTGTAGTTTAGTCCATCAGTGGGTTTTGAGCAAAACCCACTGATGGACCTCTCATATTTGGATTTCTGAAAAAATATCAGTGGGTTTTGAGCGAAACCCACTGATAGACCACCTAGAAAACTCCTATTGCAATATAATTTTTAATCATTAGAAATTTGGACACAAAAAAAAATCATTATAAGTTTTTTTATAATTAATTATTTTTATTAAATTAATTATTTACGCAGGGCCTGAAGTCATCTGACTTCAGGCCCTCCAATCAAAATCTATTAAAATATAATATATTAATATAATATATAATATTAAATTAATATAATAAATAATATTGGACTTCTTTATATATATATATATATATATATATATAATTCGTTGTTAATATAATGGTCATTTTATATTAATTAGAATTCCTCTCGTAAAATAGTCTTTCTCAATGATTTTTATTGTGATTTCAAAAATATAAAGAGATGTTTCTTTACATCTTAGACCTACGTAAAAAACCTATCATAACACATGATTTTAATTCGACGCAGGGCCTGAAATCATTTAATTTCAGGCCCTGAGTTATTTCTATTTCAGGCCCACGCTGGGCCTGAAATAAAATATTTCAGGCCCAACGTGTGCCTGAAATCAACTTCAACTTTTTTTTTATTTTTTTATATATTAATATATTTAATAATATTATTAAATATATTAATTTATATTAATCAAATATAAAAAAATTATTTATTTATATTTTTAAAAATTATTAAATTATTAAAATGATCTCTGTATATATTTGAAATCACGTTTGATGAGATATTTTTTTAATTGAAATATTTTTTCGATTTTTATCTTACGTTTTTTATCCGATTCCATAATATATTATTTTAAAATAAAAAATCTTAAAAAATCTTTTCAAATGTCTCGGAATTCGTTATTAAGAATGAGAAAGAGAAAGAGAATAACATGCAGTACTTTGGCAGGAGGGGTATAAGAGGAAGTTCACTAAAATAAGTGTGTTATTTGGTAACAATGAAACCATGGTACGTCTTTTGGTAAATATCAATTTTTAGGTACGCCCTTTGGTAAATTGCCGTTTTTATTATGAAACCCACTTAACCTTGAGATAATAGTAGTGCCTTCTAGCCATCCTATGAATTGACCTCGCAGCAATGCTCCTTTGGGAGATTGTTGGTTCAATATTGCTAAAAATTGGTTGGGTTGGGTTCGACTATGTTGCATATGGATCACTTATATGTGTGCATCAAGTCTGTATAGTTTTGGACAACTACACAAAGTTTGTGACTATGGGGTCATGTTGTGATGGTTGACTTGACGTGACTAAATTGTTTTGATTTGCATTAATGGCTCAAAGGTCTAGTGTGCTATGAACTTGAAGGTGATCAATGCAGGATGATATTGGACATTTGAGGAGGAAAATCATAATGAGGTGGACTTTAAGACAGAGCATGAAACCATAGATAGTTCGACAGCTTTGATGATCGAGTATGATGAGAGATTTGTAGGTAAATCTAATGGAGGACATGTTGAGTAATCTTGGAGATACTGATGAGTCTAACGGACCAAGCATTTAAGGCGAGAAGAGCTCTAGGGTAACTTGATTGGAGGTGGACTACTTAATTGATTTAGTAAAGGATGACCTATAGAATAAACTTGGATAGTTTGATGCCGTTGAAGGACTAAGGACCTAATGAGAGGCGAACTCTTGAAGAAAGCAAAACTATGAGGATGGAAGATCTAGATGATTGTAACTCATGAGAAGCTGTGTGAAGTGTAATATTGAGTTCACGCTTTTGGCCAACATCATTGAGGTATGATGTCGTAAGCTAGTCATTATGACAGCTAAAAGATGATTCACTTATCTTCGACATCTCTGTCAATTCATCCTAAAGTCGAGAAGATAAAAATAGGAGCTACTGTCTACTGCGTATAAAAGAGAAATGATCAAAATGGTTAATCAACTGGACCAATTCTTCAACTGGAAAAAAAAAATCTTTTAATTCATCCAATCAATTAACAATTAAGTAATTAAAAAAAATCCAAAAGCATAAAGAGAATTTTTAAGAGGTTTTGATAATCCTTCTCTTAGATTTTTATGATTATATTTTACAAGTATTTCCACCTTTAGATAAAGATACACTACAAAAAATCTTACGATTACCGACGGAATTCTATCGGCAATGATCGTTACCGACGGAATTTACCAACGGAATTCTGTCGACAATGATCGTTACCGACGGAATTACGACGGGAAAAAAAATCGGAAAATTAATTGTCGGGATAATATTTCCGACAGAAGTAAATATATTTTCCGACAGACATATTCGGTCGGTATTTACCGACGGAAATAGGATTTCTGTCGGTAAATACCGAGAATTGAATGGTTTCGGGTGACGAAATCACCGACTGTAACGCCCGAAAATTCTCAAACCTAATTTAAGAAATATCCTAGAACGGAATTTACCGACAGAATTCTGTCGGCAATGATCGTTACCGACGGAATTTACCAACGGAATTCTGTCGGCAATGATCGTTACCGACGGAATTACGACGGGAAAAAAAGTCGGAAAATTAATTGTCGGGATAATATTTCCGACAGAAGTAAATATATTTTCCGACGGACATATTCGGTCGGTATTTACCGACGGAAATAGGATTTCTGTCGGGAAATACCGAGAATTGAATGGTTTCGGGTGACGAAATCACCGACTGTAACGCCCGAAAATTCTCAAACCTAATTTAAGAAATATCCTAGAATTAATTGTGAATTTATGGATATTTTTATAGAATTTTTTCATGGACCAATAAGATAAAAATGAATAAAAATAAAATGCGCAGTGAATTTATGAATATTTTTATAGAATTTTTCCATGGACCAATAAGGCAAAAATGAATAAAAATAAAATGTGCAGTTAAATAGGGTTTGAACCCTAGACCTATACCTTAAGAGGAGAAAAAACTTACTAAGTGGGCTAGTCCATTTTCATTGAAATAGAATAGAGGAAAAGATAAATAAGGTGAGGTTAGTTAAAATTTTCCATAAGTATAAAAGGGAAACTCAAGGGTTTTTAGGTTTATTCTTTTCCTCATCTTCTCACTGCCGACTCCTCCCTCTTAGGCGATTTTTCCTCACCTTCTCCCTAGCCTTTCTCTCTCCCTCACTCACGGCAACCCAAGGAGGGAGTCCAAGGGCTTGTGTTGGGCGGATTCAAGGAGGAGGATACGTTAGGGGATCGTCTCAAGGAGTAGTCCATCGTTAGAGCCTCTCCGAGACTCTAAGGATCTTCCCTCTCCCTAAACCCTACGCATTAGAGTTGTAAGAACAAGCGCAGGATGTAAGTACCCCTCACCTGCAGTATAAGTAGCTTCGTTCGTATGCATAATCGTCTTAGTTTTATCTATTTGCAAGTTTATGCTCATATGTGCAGATTAACTCCCTCTACAGACTTTAAGGGCACCACTAGATGGGTTGGACATGCTTCCTCCTTTAGTTTGGGGTTTAGACGCACCGTCGAGTGCCTAGGGAGTGTCCTTAAAAGAAAAGGGGAGTTTTAGGCACGCAAGGTGCTCGAGAAAATGTTAAGAAGCCCTAATATGACTTTAAGGGCACCACTAGATGGGTTGGACGTGCTTCTCTCTTTAGTTTGGGATTTAGACGCACCGACGAGTGCCTAGGAAGTGTCCTTAAAAGAAAAGGGGAGTTTTAGGCATGCAAGGTGCTTGAGAAAATGTTAAGAAGCTCTAATATGAGTTTTAGCATGTTATGAAATTAGCTACCCTTGCTTTATGTTTATGGACCCTAGTTCGTCCATTGGGTTGGCTCCTAGATCGCCCCTAGGCTCTAGTTCGTCTAGTAGATGCAAGGTTAAAGAAAAGAATATTTATGAAACTATTTTACTTTTTATGGCATGTGCTTGGACTCTAGTTCGTCCATGGGTGGGCTCCTAGTTGCCCCTAGGCTCCTAGTTTGCCTAGTAATAGTACCCTAATTGGTTCGGGATTAGCTACCTCGGATCTATTTAGGGATGCACGCATTAGCAGCACATTGCCGGGCCCACAGCAGCATGATTAGTATTTTCACTTATTATATGTATAAGTTTCAAAAGTTCAGTAATAGCTTTAAGTGAAAACAGTTTTAAGATCATGCTTAGTTCAGTCAGATTCTATGAATGCTATGTGAATTTAGTTATAAGAATATGATTTAGTTCATGTGCTTAGTATGATGAGTATGCCATGATATTTGTTTAGATTATATGTTTCATCAAGAATGAATAACAAACATGATATGTTTTTCCTACATGTGTTTTTAAAAGCATGAGTTTCGAGATATGCATTGTTTTGTGAGTAGGATGATACTTACTAAGCTTTATGCTTATAGTTTTATTTTTTCTTATACTGCAGATAAAGGCAAGGGAAAAATAGAGTAGCGGAAGCGGCAGGGATGATGGTGGAGTGTGTGATGGTGGAAACTTGGAATGAAAGAACTTTGGAAACTTGCATTAAGAGGACATGTTATTAAGAATGTTAAATGAATTAGTTCTTTGTCATGTTTAACATTTTCCGCATCTTAAGTACCCTTGTTATGTTATTAGCATTATGATAGTATGAGTTGATATCGTGCCGTGATGCCATGCCTAGTTTTTACATGTGATATGTTGAGTGATACTTTTCAAATGCATGTTAACTAGTAGTAAAATGCATGGTCTAAGGCTATAGAATAATTTCTGATATTATAGCGCTACTATTGATGCATTTATGCAGAAACAATGCTTAGTTTTAGTAATAAGTTGATACAAAGTTTATGTTTCTAAATTTATGCTTAGAAGTAGTTGAAGTATGCCTTAATGTCATGAAAACATGTAGAATATGACCTAGAATCATTGTATACCTGTTAGTAGGCTTAAATATGAGTTTGTGGTGTTTTTGGTACAAAGTAAGTTGATCTTGGCACGTTTTTGGAATCTGAAACTTCAGATTTCAGAGCTGCCAGTCGACTGCGACAGTTACCAGTCGACTGGGACCAGCAGAAAAATGGCACTGAAAATTTCGTCGGTTGCACCAGTCGACTGGCAAGATATCAGTCGACTAGTGCCATTTTAAAATAGGATATGATGTAGACCTGTTGGTTAATGCTTCTGTCATGCAACGCTGAGGTTGGGGGATCAAATCATGGCCAAGCTAATAAAATTAAAGTTTTTGTTTTATTTTGGCTGGTTAGTACTTCCAACATGATTATGATTTACCGCAGCATGCTTGAGTTATGAATTGTTAGTTCAGTACATAGCAAAATAAGAATTTTTAAATTCTCCCAGTTAGTTTAGCATCTGGAAAACAATGATCAGTAATCAGTTAGTCAGTTAGTAGCGATCCGCCTTAAAGCTTAGTACCAGAAGGCGGGTCGTTACAGAGTGGTATCAGAGCAGGTTCCATCTTTCCTCCACACACACATCCAGCATCGTACCTGCAGCTTCCAAGTAAGAGTAGCTCACACATTACTTATGTTTTCTTGTTTTTTCATTTCCTACTTAACTGAAGCATGTTTATAACTCATGACACTTTAATATAGTTATAGTAAATATGTATGTCCTCTGTTATTTAGATAATGGCTAGAGGACGCCCAACTAGAAGGGCACCAGCTACTGAGCCTCAACAGGAGGCAACTGACACATTGACTCCACCTAATCTCGAGGAGATAGTGGCTCAGCTCCAGAGACAGATAGCTGAGCAGCAGCAAGAGATAGCCACTTTTAGGGCTAATCAGCAGACCACACCTACTGCTACGCAGAATTCAGAGAACTTCAGGAGCAACTACAGGAGCTGCTCGACAAGGGCTTCATACACCCTAGTCATTCACCTTGGGGAGCTCCTGTATTGTTCGTAAAGAAAAAGGACGGGTTCATGTGCTTGTGTATAGATTACCGGGCCTTGAACCAAGTCGCCATCAAGAACAAGTATCCCTTGCCAAGAATTAGCGACTTATTCGATCAACTAAGGGGAGCAGTAGTGTTCTCAAAAATAGACTTGAGATCGGTATATCACCAGGTGAAAGTTAAGGAAGGTGACATCCCCAAGACAGTTTTAAGAACAAGATATGGACACTATGAGTTTGTAGTTATGCCTTTTGGCGTAACGAACGCTCCAGCGACTTTCATGGACCTTATGAACAGAGTGTTCCAAGAATATTTAGATAAGTTTGTTATCGTCTTCATCGATGACTGATGAGCCTGAACTAGGTGTCACGAATGTGGGTCTCAAAATTTAGATATGTGTAAAGCTGGAAACTCTTTTTGCTAGTAAAGATGAAAACGTAGTAAAGGGGCCACAGGTCGTATTTTTCCTAGGGCTAGTTGAGGTTGTTTGATTCGAGCTCGAGTTTATGTGTCGTCGAATATTTTTTTGGGTTTCAAATAAGATTTGGGTTTGGTTTGCAATCAGAGATGGAAACACGATTAAAAAGAAAGGAAACTTAACTAGACAAGTTTAAGCTAGGAAATATTGACTAATGAACTCCACCAATGAACACTTTAATCAGCTAATGAAATTTGCAAAATATGGAAATCAAAGCTGATATCAAAACTGAATACTGCACGGCAACTTGTGTTCAAGTTCGGAAATTACCACTCAAGCAAGCCTAATGCGAAACAAATGAAACAAAACAGTTTTGACAATTTTCGATTGAACCAAATGCTAACACTTTGACCCTAATTGCAGAATTGATACTACAATGCAGAACAAACCAATTCGAATGAGCTAATTTCAAGCACAATCATACACCAAAAGATAGGTTTAATCCTGATACAAAATAGTGCCGCAACTTAACTTGATACCAAATGCAGAAATGAAATTAAACTTGATACGCAAGGAATAAAGCTATTGTGCCGAAAGCTTAACTAAATGCAAATCTGTAAATTGATGGGAAACAATTGATGCGAAGCAAATGAATGAGAAACAACAAATAGAATGCAGGCTTTTCGAGCAAAGGAAAGTGCAGAAACTGTAATTGGCACGCAAGGAAGGACTGATACGCAAATCGAAACCCAAATTCAGAACTTGATATCAATTGCTTTGGAATGAAACGAACTGCAAGTGAATTTAGAAGTTAAAACTAAGCTCACTTGACACAATTTCAGAAACAATAAACTGAAGATTGCAGAAATTAAAGTTGAATGACAGAATTGGAATTCAGGAATGCAGAAATGATGATTACAGAAACGCAGCTTCAAGCCACAAGCAGAGCAAACCAAGCAACTGAAAACGAATGCACAAATCCAATGATCGGAAAAGATTAAGAAGGACTGATGATCACTTAACACAAAATTCAGAATCTTTAACTGAAACTTGCTGTAGGAAAACTGATATGAAATGCAAAGGACTGATATGCAGAAATACCAAGCTGAACAAAAACTCAGAAATGAAGCTAAAGGTGAAACGAACTTAGATCAACTAAATTAACACACTAAATGTGGTCTCTAACTTCAGGAACTAAGACTAGGCATAAACTGATATCGAAATAAGCTGAAGAATTCAGAAACTAAAGTGAATTTGCAGAATTAGAGTTGATACGCAGAAATGAAACAGGTAACTAATTCGAACAGCAGAAATACAACTGAAATCAAAACAATTGTTCACCAAACACGTAATCGAGCTAACAATAGTGCAGAATTTAATCACTAATGAATGTAGAAATGATTCAGACAAATTAAATTCACTGAAACAAAATTCAGAAGCTGAACATGAACTGCAGAATTCGAAATTACAGCTAATAACTGAAAAGCATAAAGAAAACTATCATCAATCCCTTCTCTTAGATCAAGAAATCCTTGCCGTCACACAAGGGTGAGCCTCGAACTCGTAAGCTCCACAAATCGTTGAGAAACTATCTCTGCGAATCAATCGAAGCTCAAACTCTGCTCAATCTGAAACTCCCATTCGATCCCTTCAATCTCGCTGTGGTTGATTGGGCTGATGGCTTGGGAATGATCCGAGCACTCCAGGGAACCCCTCCAGATAGCTCGGATGGAAGAAAGTGGTGCGCAGCTGAGATCGAAGACCACAAATAGCAGAGCTGAGGAAACCTCACTCAGCTCTGTTTCTTGGGCAAAATGGAACTGGAAACTTCACGGAAACACCTCGCCGACGATCTAGAACTTGCTCTAATGAAGGAATTGAAGTGGTCACGCCTTCGGATGAAGAAAATTGGAAGAAGAACTGAAGAACAATCGAAGAAGATGAAGACAGCGGCAAAGACGCGACAAAGCTGCCCTGTGGAGAAATTTGATTAAATACTTAGCAATGGACGACCCAGATTTCCTTAACTCAATCCAATGGATTAATCTCTTCAGATCTGATCCAAAATTTGATGATGTTGATCAAGGGTCAGGATCTGCCTCCCAGTAGCTCGGATCCTCCAGATTTGCAACGGATGGCTTAGATCAACCTGATCTTTGAATGGACGCTCTAGATCCTCTTGGCTTGATCCAACTGCTGGATTTTCTCCGATTTACCCCTAAACTTCCAGATCTCATTATGAAGGTCAGATCTACCTTTCCTCAGCTGAGATCTATCTGATTTGCCCTGGATGATCCAAATATGCTTATCTTATTGAATGGACGGCTCACAGTTCTCCAGAGCTTGATCGCCTTGATCTGAGCCTGATTCTGACCAATCTTGACCTCGGTCCATGATCCTTTCAAAGCCTACAAACATAGATTCACAATTAAGTTCCAAAACCTTCCAAATGTATAAAGATTTACAATAAAGCCCAAAATAAAGCTAATCTATAGAACCGAGGGTAAATTCAAGGTTAAGTATGTAAAATAGGGGTTAAACATGGATTTTAGAGTCTGAAATAGTCAACAAAATAGTACTTATCAATGACATTCTGATATATTCCAGGACTCAGAAGGAAAACGCAGAACACCTGAAAACAGTATTAGAAATTCTTCAGCGGAACCAACTCTATGCGAAATTCTCCAAGTGTGAGTTTTGGCTCGATCAGGTGTCTTTTCTAGGTCACATCTGTTGGTGCAATTTGCACTAATAGTTAAACCTGAGTTTTGATGAATGACAAATAGGTTAAAGTTAGACTTGCTTTTGGTTTTGACCTCTTTACTAAGTGTGCATGGTTGAAAGACTTAGGACCTGACACCAGGCTGAAGTCCAGGGTGGTTGAGTCCTGGCGGGAAGTCCAGGGTGGTTGAGTCCTGGCGAGAAGTCCAGTTGGGTTCACGGGGCCTGACAACTGGCTGAAGCCCAAGTTGGTTGAAACTTGGCAAAAAGACCAGGGTGGTTGAACCCTGGCAGGAAGACCTGGTGGGTTAAGAAGTTGAGTAGAGCTGCACGAGGTAAGTGAGGTAAGTCACTGGAGGAGCGAACCAGTGAGGACGGGTCCTATTTTAGGACTGTAGGCGCGGTCCAACTTAGGCTCATTTTGGTGACCTCGGTTGAGTCCTGGTTAGATCCTTATCCAGGTTTGGACGGGGTCTAATTAACTCTAAATGCATTAACTCTATTTTACAGAATTTATTTAATTAGATTCTAAATGCATTAACTCTATTTTACAGAATTTATTTAATTAGATTTTGTAGTTGAATTTTATAAAATTATTCCTTATCTAAAGCCTTGGTGGAGGATAAATTATCATTTAAATTATTCGTATTTCCTTCTTTTTAGAGAATAAAATTATCCCTACTAATGCTTAAAATTCTCACGTAAAGCTTAGCTGGAAGGATAAAATCTCCTTTTAAATTATTAATAAAATTGTAAGAGGATAAAACCTCTCGGTTAACTTTTCAATATTCTGTATTTATATTTTATTTAAATTATTTTCTTAATTGAAGCAAAGGATAGAAACATTATCTTTTTTTTAATTATTTTATCTTGTTGATGGATAAAATTTGAGCTGAGAAGATCATGCATCGAGGCACTATAAATAGAAGCAAGCAAGCCCTCTAACAGACAAGAAAATTTGATTCTGGTTCAAGCTTTGGCGCTCTCTTGCTTCCACGCTCCTCTGCTGCGGTTTGTGCTTTGACTCGACGCTGTCCGACCGCTGCTGGAAGATCGCTCCCAACACCCAAGCTGCTTCAGATAAATCTAAGTGTTGGGTAACGAATTTTTTCTTTCTGCACTTAAATTATTTAAGGGGGAAGTGTAGGGCTGTTACACTTCCGCCCAATCTTGTATTCGAATCACTCTATCGGTAGTTTGTCGGTAGAGGTTTTTAGTGGATTGCCCACAGGAAAGGTTCAAGGAACCTGGGCCTTCGAGTAGGAGTCGGCGAAGGCTCCGAACGAAGTAAAACTCCTCGTGTAATTTTTTTTATTATTTTTCGCTTTCGCATTTCGTTTTAATTTTTCCGCTGCGCACGTTATAAAAAGCATCGTACAATTTTCTATCGACTCTGATTTTATAACGAAGATTTTAAAAGTCACGTGATTCACCCCCCCCTCTCACGTGCATCGGTCCTACAAGTGGTATCAGAGCCAAGTTCGCTCTGTATCGGTGCAACCACCATAAGAGTCGGGGGAAATCCAATTCTTTTTCGTTTGTTTTTGTGTTTTCGCTGCACGATCTAAATTAGGTATTATTGCCTAAATTTAGATATTTTCTATCGATTTTACTCGAATTTGGGCAACACCATTTCGAGTCGTTTTTTGTTCCTTTCTTCTCCTTTTCCTACCACACTACTAATCCAAGACCTAGTCTTGGAACAAGTGTTTTTGTTGTTGTCTATTTCAGATGGCTCAAGGTGAAGGATATAGTACTGCCCGTCCTCCGCTCTTCAATGGGGAAGACTTCCCTTACTGGAAACGAAGAATGGAGGTGTACCTAAAGACTGATATGGATCAATGGTTCGCGGTGCAATCTGGCTACGAACCACCAATGGACGAGGGAAACAATGCACTACTGAAGCATGACAGATGGAACCTAGAAATGAAGAAAAGGGCTCAGATTGAGTTCAAAGCACAGAACACACTCCAATGCGGACTAACCAAAGAGGAATTGAACCGTATCGGCCCAACTGAATCTGCCAAAGAACTTTGGGACAAACTGATTGAACTGCATGAAGGCACCTCAGATGCGAAGGTAACAAAAAGAGATTTGTTATTGAATAAATTATTTAACATAAAAATGCAGGAAGGTGAGTCTGCAAGCCAACTCCACGCCCGGATCAAGGACATACTAAATGGACTCCACCTCATTGGGCACAAACAAGAAAATAGAGATATTATAAGGTATGCACTAAATGTCTTTCCTAGAAACTCTTTATGGGCATCCATCATAGATGCTTATAAAATTTCTAGGAATCTTTCCAAAATAAATTTAGATGAACTATTCTGTGAATTAGAACTGCACGAACAAACTAACGCCAAGGCCGAGAAAGGATTTGCTTTGTTTGCAGGTTCTTCAAAAGAAGTCAAGTCGAAGAAGAAAATTCAAGAATCAGAAGAAGAGTCAGACTCAGACTCAGATGACGAGGAACAAATGGTTAACTTAGTAAGAAAAGTCCTCGCCAAAAAGAAAAGCAAATTCTCGAAAAGAGATTTCCAAAAGATAATGAAGCCAACCAGTTATGGAGACAAAAGCAAAATAACCTGCTTCGGTTGCAACAGAAAAGGACACTTCAAACATGAATGTCCTTACAAAACGGAGGACCAATCAAAGAAAAGCAAGAAGAAGAAGGTTCTTCAAGCCACCTGGGACGAGAGTTCGGATGACTCTGACTATGAACCACCAAAGAAGACAAGCTACCTCGCGCTAATGGCAACTGGACCAGGGTCAGACTCGGAGCACGACGAAGATTCCGAATACGAGTCGAGTCAAGAGATCGGACTCTTTTCGGACGACTCGACTAAGGTATATTTAGATTCAGTTAATGAAAAATTTTTTAAGATTATTTCCATTTTAAATAAAAAATTACTTGCATCTGAATCTAGGAATGACCAGCTCCTTAAGGAAAATCAAGACCTTAAGGAGCAATTAATTAATACCAGAACATTAACTGAACAAACTCAAAATCAAAAGACAATTGAGCTTGAAACTGAAAACTCCACTCTAAAGGGCGAAGTCCTAAAACTTAAGGATCTACTAGCAACTTTCACAACCCAATCCAAGAACCTTGACCTCATTCTTGGATCACAAAAGGGCATGTACAATAAATCTGGGATAGGATATAATCAGGATCAGCCCAAAGATCCTTTATCTCCTTTATCCACCCCCGCAAAAATCAACGAAAAGCGTGGGTTCCGAAAGCTTACCTAACAAAGCAAGTAGGTCAGAATCAACTTTATGTCCCAAAAGGGACATCCACTACATTGACCCTAGACACCCAGTCTACAATTTAGGGGGAAGCTCCAAATTAGTTGGCACCTCAAAGTCACCCTTTACCCGTCTGGGTACCTAGGACTAGTTTCAAAAGTTAGTCTGACACTTGACCTACTTAGTACCAGGGTAGGGCGAGCTGATAGTACGTTAGGGAAGCTTATCTAAGGAGTCAGGTAGGGGAAGCGTCCTCTATTTGGTCTTCTTTAGCCCAGTGGAACTAGCCGAAGCTACCTCGCCACATCCTAGACTAGTTAGACCAAGGAGTTTCAATAGGTAGGTCAAAACTACAACTTCCTTAAGCGGTTTTGCCTAGAAAGTGGTTGTTGATCCAATAAGGCTTCGGCCAAAGAAGACCTCTGTGNAAGTAGGTCAGAATCAATTTTATGTCCCAAAAAGGGACATCCACTACAATGACCCTAGACACCCAGTCTACAATTTAGGGGGAGGCTCCAAACTAGTTGGCACCTCAAAATCAGCCTCTGCCCAGGTGGGTACTCAGGACTAGCTCCAAAGTTAATTTGACACTTGTACTATTTAGAACCAGGGTTTTTCAATGAGTAAGTTAAAAGTCCAACTTCCTTAAACGACTTTGCCTAGAAAATGGTTGTTGCTCCAATAAGGCTTCGGCCAAAGAAGGCCCCTGTGCCTCGCCATGGCCTGGAAGCCAATTATTGAAGTATACTTTTAAATTACTACTTGTTAAACTTGGATCTAACACAAGTTCAAGTTAACTTTTCTAATTAAACTCAAAATCATCTCACAAATCATAGGATTTCCTTGCTTGACAATTTAGACCAAGTGGGATGAATAAGGACAATTAAATTCAAATTATTGATTGATAATTTAACTCTCAAATTCAAAATTTAAATTAATAAAATTCAAATTCAAAATTCAAAATTAATAAAATTCAAATTCAAAAATTCATAAAATTCAAATTCAAAATTCAAAAATCAAAATTAATAAAATTCAAATTAATTCAAAATTCAAATTCAAAAATTCATAAAATTCAAATTCAAAATTTAAATTCAAAAATTAATAAAATTCAAAATTCAAATTCAAGTTTTAAATTCTTTAAGATGTTTAAAATTTTCTTAAATTTTTTACTTAACTGTAGGTAAATAAATGGATTATTGACAGTGGGTGCTCCAGACACATGACTGGGGATCCCACCAAATTTACAGAACTCAAGTACAAAAGACTAGGGACCGTTGCTTTTAGAAATAACGGTAAACTTAAGGTAATTGGCCTAGGTAATATTGAACTTAAGTCTGATTTTATAATTACAAATGTATTACTTGTTGAAAATTTTCACTTCAATTTACTAAGTATTAGCCAATTGTGTGACACTGGTTATAAGGTTAGGTTACTATCCAATGAATGTCTGATCAAACACAATGACAACCCAAACATCACACTTAGAGGACTTAGGCACAATAACATTTATGAAATTAAGTTAACCTGTCCCTTAGAAAATTGTCTTTTAACCCATAAGGATGAGACTTGGCTCTGGCATAGGAGACTTTCACACACTCACTTCAGAAAACTACCTAAACTAAAAGGTTTAGTTAGAGGCCTACCAAAGTTATCTAACCTTGAGTCAACCTTATGTAATGCATGTCAACAAGGAAAACAAACTAGGTCAACCCACAAACTAACTAGTCAAACTCAAACTAAGTCAATTCTTGAATTAATTCACCTAGACCTATTTGACTCACATGGGGTAAAATCAATTAGTGGAAACCTTTACTGTTAGTAATCATAGATGACTATTCAAGATTTACCTGGGTAAAATTTTAAAAAATAAAGATGAAACTTTTGATATTTTACTCAATTTTGTAAATTAGTAGAAAATGAAAAAGGGATTAAAATTAAAAGACTTAGGAGCGATAACGGCGGGGAATTCAAAAATCAAAAATTTAACCAATTCTGCTTAGAAAATGACTACCATCACGAATTCTCTTGTCCTAAAACACCTCAACAAAATGGAATAGTAGAAAGGAAAAATAGAATACTACAAGAAGCAACCAGAACAATGCTAAATGAATACAATCTACCTAAATATTTTTGGGCTGAGGCTGTTAGTACAGCCTGTTATGTACAAAATAGAATAACTATAAATAAAAATCTAGGAAAAACATCTTTTGAAATCTATTATGAAAAACAACCTAATATTAAGTATTTTAAAGTATTTGGATGCAAAGTGTATATATTAAACTCTAGAGAACACTTAGGAAAATTTACCTCTAAGGTTGAGGAAGGTATCTTTGTAGGTTATTCCCTTACCAGTAGAGCTTATAGAGTTTATAATAAAACTACCCTAAGAATTGAAGAAACTACAAATGTAAAATTTGATGAAAAGTCTAGCCCAAATAACCTTGATCAAACCACCTACCAACCAATTGATTTTGTTAGGTCTAGTACTGACCCAAATGAAAGCCAATTTGAGGACCGAGACCATGATCTGACTGAACCTGCACCTGAATCTGAACCTAACAACCCAGAACTATTCGAGTTAGCTCAGCCCACCCAACTGATCAGATCATAGGCGATCCAGAGCTAAGGGTTCAGACCAGATCAGCCTTTAGGAACCTTAGTCAAATTGCCTTGATTTCAAAAATTGAACCCAAGTCTATAGAAGAGTCCTTACTTGACCCTGATTGGATCATAGCCATGCAGGAAGAGTTAGCCCAATTTGAACGTAGTCAAGTCTGGGACTTAGTACCCTTACCTAAAGGCAAGAAATTTATTGAAACTAAATGGGTCTTTAGGAATAAACTTAACGAACAAGGAGAAACAGTCAGGAATAAGGCTAGGTTAGTAGCTAAGGGGTTTAGCCAAGTAGAAGGACTTGATTATGATGAAACCTATGCCCTGTAGCTAGACTGAGTCCATTAGGATGCTTTTAAGTTATGCAGCCCATAAGGGATTCAAGTTGTATCAAATGGATGTTAGGTCAGCTTTCCTAAATGACCTGATTAAGGAAGAAATCTATGTAGGCCAACCCCCAGGTTTTGAAAGCCTAGAATATCCTGACTATGTCTTTAAACTTAAGAAAGCCTTATATGGACTTAAGCAAGCCCCTAGGGCCTGGTATGAAAGATTGTCTAACTACTTAGTATCTAAAGCCTTTAACCAAGGCAAAATTGACCCAACACTATTTGTTAAAACTCTAAAACCTGATATTTTTATAGCTCAAGTATATGTAGATGATATAGTATTTGGCTCAACTAACTCAAATTTTTTACAAGATTTTATAACGGTAATGGAAAATGAATTTGAAATGAGTTTAGTAGGTCAATTAACTTTCTTTTTAAGGTTACAAATAAAACAGACTAGTGAGGGTACTTTTGTCTATCAACAAAAATACACTAAAGAATTACTTAGAAAATTTGGAATGGATAGTGCTAAAGAAATTAAGACACCTATGGCTACCAATCAAACTATAGATAGTGACACAAATGGCAAACCTGTTGACCTTAAGTATTATAAAAGTGCTATAGGTAGCTTACTTTACCTAACTGCAAGTCGACCTGATATTCTCTTTGCAGTTAGTATGTGTGCTAGGTATCAAACATGTGCTAAAGAATCACATCTAACCCTAGTTAAAAGGATATTTAGGTATCTCAATGAGACAGAAAGTTTAGGAATTTGGTACCCTAGAATAGCCCAGTTTGAACTTATTGGATTTTCTGACTCAGATTATGCTGACTGTAAATTAGATAGAAAAAGTACCAGTGGTGGATGCCAACTTCTAGGACCCTCACTAGTTAGTTGGTTCAGTAGAAAACAACATTGTGTTGCCCTATCCACCACTGAAGCTGAATACATAGCAATGGGTGAATGTGTAGCCCAATTACTCTGGATGATGCATACCTTAAAAGATTTTGACTTAGATTTTAAGAAAGTCAAAATTTTTATAGATAATCTAAGTTCAATTAATCTAACCAAAAACCCAGTTCACCACTCTAGGACCAAACATATAGAAATTAAGCACCATTTTGTTAGAGATCATGTTAATAAAGGGGAAATTGAACTTAATCATGTTGAATCCGAATTTAGCAATTTAAGAAGGTTAATAGGAATGTGTGTTGTAGACTAGGATTGACCTAATCACTTTTACTCAACTCACAAATTCTGTTTGACACATAACTTGAGTTAGAGTTAATTTTTGTACTTGCATTTTTTAATCTCTCAAATGTGTATTCTTTAAACTTGATTTTCAAAATTGACTTTGATTTTCACACTTAATTTTTAAAATTGACTTTGATTTCAAACTTAAAATTGACTTTGATTTCAAACTTGACTTTCGAGACTGGTGGACTTAGCCTAAGTTTGACCCCTAGAGATGCATGTTCCTATAGATTTAGAGGCCGCATCTCACAAAGCACATTAGGTATAACGTGTTTGTGTATGCTAAAACTTAGAACAGGGTGAGATGCATAGGGTATTGCCTGGACTTCAGAATGCTTAAACCTGTGCATCGTAGCAAGTCTGGGCGTTAAATACCAACTTCATATTGATCAAGTCAAGTAGTCTTTCTGTAAAGCTAAGCTAGACACTAGTACTTGACTTGACTGACCTAGTGAAAACTACTATCCCATAGATAGTTAGCTAGTAACTACGGTTAGATATTCAAAATGGGCTAAACTTTCTTACTTGGTTCAGGGGGAGCTTGAGTTTATATTTTGTATTCTAACTCTCAATTTTCCTTCTTTAAACTTTTTCTTTAAAAATGTTTTTGGAAAATTATTTTTTCAAGAAAGAAGTATACATGGGTTGACTTTTATATTTTCCAAAATACTTATTATGGCCATCTTTTCAGAATGATATAAGTCTTAAAATATTTTGAATATTTTATTCAAAAGATGATTTATGAGCCCTCTGGATCAGGTTAGAAACTTAGTTTATTTTCTTGATACATGAAATTTTTTTTATTTACCTCTCACGTAAGTTTTTGATGAATTCCAAAGGGGGAGAGTTATAGGGTTAAAGGTTAGAAATGAAAACAATAAAACAACCCTGATTTTAGAGCATGTCATTTGCATATTATATATGTACTTATTGCTTTAACATGTTATGTTCCTAACTTTAACCCAGGTTGTCACTGCATCAAAAAGGGGGAGATTGTTGGTGCAGTTTGCACTAATGGCCAAACTCAAGTTTTGATGAATGACAAAAGGGTTTAAGTTAGGTTTGTTATGGGTTTAACCTCTTTACTTAGTGTGCAGGGTTGAAAGACTTAGAGCCAGACACCAGGCTGAAGTCCAGGATGGTTTGAGTCCTGGCAGAAAGTCCAGTTGGGTCCGCGGGGCCTGACAAATGGCTGAAGACCAAGTTGGTTGAGACTTGGCGGAAGACCAAGGTGGTTGAGTCCTGGCAGGAAGACCTGGTGGGTTGAGAAGTCAAGTAGAACTCCACACAAGGTAAGTGAGGTAAGTCACTGGAGGAGCGAACCAGTGAGGACGAGTCCAATTTTGGACTTTAGGCGCGGTCCAGTTTAGACCCATTTGGGGGTGATCTAACATGAGGCCTGGTTAGATCCTGGTCTGGGAGACAGGATCTAATTAACTTTGAATATCTAATTTTAGTACATTTTATTATTATACTAAACTCTGATTATGGACGAGATTGTTTTTTTAAAATTACTGTTCATTAGTATTTATCTTGCCAATCTAAAATTTTATTGGAGACCAATAATAATTTATTAAAGACTTATTAATTAACTTGTTTTAAAGAGAAAAATTATATTTATTAATTAATAAATCAACATCGGTAACATTATGCAAACATTATGTTTATATTACATATTTGCCATTGACAATTTAATTGGTATACATCACGTGGACTTGATATAAATTGAATTTCATTGCAAGCCACGTCTCGATCTCTCTTCATTCAGAGGATAAGTTTTTACAAGCTGTGCTAATTAAAAGATGCAGCCACGTTTTACCTGATCTGCAGATGAAGCCGAATGAAGCGAAGACACAGCGACATGTTAAGTTAATCTGCAGAGGAAGCCGAAAGTTGCCGGAGATTTCGGATCGAAGATAAGTTTTAGAAGCTCTATATAAAGCTTCAAGTGGAGCGAAAAAAAAAGATAGAAAAATTGTGAAGCAATCGAAGAGTGTCCTAATTTTTTTAAGCCGAGTTCTCCAAGCTGTCTCCATCTTCCAACTCGACTCCATCCGATCGCTGCCGGAAGACCGACGCCAATACATGAGTCAACAACGAAAATTCTACGGTGTTGGTAAAATTAATTTTGGTAATTTTTGCATTTAATTATATTCAATTCAGGGGAAGTGTAGGGGTGTTACACTTGCCCCACTTGCATTCGGATCACTCAACCGGGAGTTTACCGGTTGAGGATTTTAGTGGATTGCCCGTCAGAAAGGTCCAAGGGGCCTGGGCCTTCGAGTAGGAGTCGCCGAAGGCTCCGAACGAAGTAAAATACCTGTGTTCTTCGTGCTTGCTTTTTCTCACTCCAAGTTTTTTTTGTTGTGCACGCTTCTTAAAGCGCTCTAAATTTTTAAATACACGTGATTCACCCCCCCTCTCACGTGCATCGATCCTACACCTGCAACTTACACTCTACACTCAGGTGTCTCCAGTTAGGAGCCACGGGAGTCTCCAGTCGGGAACCTACAACTTAACCTCTGTACTCAGGAGTCTCTCGTCAGAAGCCTCCAAGTCGGGAGTTTGCACTGGAGAGTTGGACTCAAGAGCCTCTAAGTAGGGAGTCTGCACTTAGGAGTCAGACTCGGGAGCCTCTAAGTCTGGAGTCCGTACTTAGACTCTGCACTCGGGAGTCTGCACTCTGGCATAAAAGACAGCTCAAGTCTTTCCACCCAACTCAATCATTCTAAGCAACTCTTTCTCTGCTTGGCAGCCTGAAATTATCAGTTTAGTTCACTAAATAGATTAATTAAAATTAAATCATGTAATTGCAATTTTGCATAATTATCTCCAGCAAGTTATCTTCAACAAATTTAAAACAGATTTGGTTCTATTGAGATGCCAAGGATAGTGTTGAGGTGAAATAGACTCATCATAATACAACTTCAAGAGGTGACAGCAGAAGATGTTCGTCTACTTGACCACACTCATCTGACTCGGTTCTCGACCAAGGATCGTCCCAAACATGCTGAGGATATTGATGTCCAGAACGTCAGTGCAGTAGAGGCTTGTACTCATTCTGAGTTTCTATACCGAAACTTAATCCTCAATTGCCTTGTTGACTCACTTTATGCTATTTACAGCATGAACAGAACGGCTAAAGAGCTGCAAGAATCCTTGGACAAGAAACATAAGACGGAGGATGCAAGGGCCAAGAAGTTCATCGTGGGTCAATTCCTGGACTTCAAGATGGTTGACTCTAAGACTATGATGAGCCAAGTCCAAGAGCTTCAGGTGATTTTGCATAAGATCCAGTCGAAAGGTATGATTCTGAGTGAAACCTTTCAGGTGACAACAATTATTGAGAAGCTACCTCCCAGCTGGAAGGAGTTCGTGAACTCCCTGAAGCACAAGCAAAAGGAAATGAACGTAGAGGAACTCGTTATTAGACTTCACATCGAAGAAGACAATAAGGGTTAAGAGAGAAAGTTGTTCTCTTAGGCTATTTTGAAAGCCAAAGTGGCTAAGCAAGGTCAAAGCTCGAAACGGAAGTCCACTTCCCGTGTGCCTTCAAGTACACTCCCTCCTTCACGTGTACCTTCAAGTACACTCCCTTGGCTTGCCCCTTGAAGTCTTCTTCTACCGGCTATCGTCTCTCGGATACACACACAAGCCTTCCCTTGGCTTACCTCCATGCCACCCTTCACATGTGCCCTTTGAAGTCCACTTCTCGACTTGCCCTTGGAGTCCTCTTCCCTCGACTCTCGTCCCTCGGATAAATTCTCCATGTGTGATTCTCCAAGTCCTGCAAACTCAATCACACATATCAAATAACAAGATAATACTCTAACCTTAACCATGTTGACACACACATCAAAACCATG
Organism: Boesenbergia rotunda; assembly: GCA_024364735.1. Taxonomy (NCBI): domain Eukaryota; kingdom Viridiplantae; phylum Streptophyta; class Magnoliopsida; order Zingiberales; family Zingiberaceae; genus Boesenbergia; species Boesenbergia rotunda. The sequence continues at coordinate 445,126 of JAGFNQ010002223.1, forward strand.
ATCTTCCCAATCATCCTTGAGTCGATTGCCCCAACAATCTATTGATTTGTTTTTTGTTCTATTGATTTTTCCGCTGTGCTACTGACTCTATATCTAGAACGAACCTCGAAAGTCTACGAAAGACGAGTTTCCGCAAGAATTTTTACAAGTCGATATTCACCCCCCCTCTATCGACGACACCGGTCCCCACAGGGAGCTCCAAAACCATTCTTCATGAATAGTAATAACTAAAATCATTTTTAAAGAATACTTGCATTTGCTTTTTCCACATAGTAAATTCCCCTTCAAATTTTGACCAGTAGATGACTGATCTCATCATTTTTGTTGCTTCTGATGGCGGTTAGTCCTTCTGGAGCGTCCTTGCTCTGATGCCACTTGTTGGGGATCATGCGATCGGTAAGAGAGGTGAATTGCCCCTGAAAAACTTGCTCTTAATCAGTCACACCACATGGACAAGATTCTTGATAAATTCACAAAGGGTGATACTGCGTTGGCACGAACGTCGATAGATACAAGTCAACATCTATCGAAGAATCGGGGAGAATGTATCTCTCAGATAGAATACTCTCAAATAATTGGATGTCTGATGTACTTGATGAATTGTACACGACCAGACATAGCCTACGCAATTAGTAAACTAAATAGATACACGAGTAATTTTGGTGTTGAGCACTGGAAATGGATAATTAGAGTACCAAGGTACTTGAGGGCCACCCCGTGATGAATCTTTAAACAAACCGTGTGATCCTATCAGCAAGCGAAGAGTGGGCCACCCCGTGATGACTGGCTAGGATCTTGACCAAGAGCTGACTGCTGGCTAGGATGTTGACCGAGGGCTGATTACTGGGCTGCCAATCAGACGCTAGGAGAGACTGCCGATCGGGCTACGGAGACCTTCCGGTCGGATGAAGGAGGTTTGGCCGGCCGGGTTAATACTCGGTGAGGAGCTACCGAGTTGCCCTCAGGTCGTCTGAAGGATCTGCCAAAGACGCCTCCCTTGGTGGAGACAAGCATCGGCCGAGCAGAGCTCCAATGAGGGGGCTACGAGAGAATTCCAACCACACCCGAGATTTTGACGAATAGTGGATGAGAACTGTAGATGTCTGCTCTTCTACCCCTTGGAGCCTTTATTTAGGATAGATACCCGATAAGTGTTGGTGCAATCTTTGTTAGGTCAAGATTGACCTAGTTTGACTAGGCTCGGGTGAGCTAGTGTCTGGTAAGCTTGGTAAGCTTAAGGTTGGATGTTTCGATGTTTGATAATGATGTTTGAATATCGCATGATATTTGAATATTGTATGAGTCAAGTGGGTCAAGGTTGACTAGAGACTTGACTGGAAAAACCCTAGTGGGACTAGGTGTTAGTGATATGAGAGAAGTGTCCTAAGGCAATCGCCTTATGATGTAAACATTTATTTTAATAAATGATAATTCACTATTTGAGTGTACATGTTTTGTGTATTTGATTGAGATCTTAAACTCATCTACTGAATGTCCACAATACAACTCACGGCATAAGAGAATTTGTGATAGGATCACAACTAGTGATTATCTCTAATGTGTAATTGTGAAGTATTGAAATTATCCCTAGTCGATGAATTGATAAAAATGGACACTATCAATTCTGTCGAGACTAGCATGGGTTATTCTCTAATCAGCTGATTCTCACTAGCTGGTGACATTGGGATGTCCGGAGATAAACATGGATGCTAGTTAAGGGAACTAGTTTATTGGAGTGACTAGCTGTGAGACTTCATATGGGAATCTACATGTAGATATGTCAATGAAGATCTTACTGCGGCTTAAGTGCGATGTTCCTTTGACTTGCGGTGTTCAAGTCATCTTGGTCATGGAGACTTATACTTTGACATCTTAAGCAAGCATCTCCAAGGAGATGTGGACCCAGGATGATCGGGTATAAGCCGAAATGCCCGAAGATGTTTGAACAGCCTACAAAGGATTCACCACTCCTTGCGAGGAGATGTATACCCAGGCCTATCGTCGGATTGTTACTCAAAGCCTCTGGCCAGAGCATATCATGTTAAGAGTGCGAGTCTCTTAAATACATGAGAGTAATTAGAAATCCAAAGGACGAGGAAGACACTACTTGGGCTAGGTGTGACGTAGTCAGCCTAGTGGGGACTGACACCATAGACCGTGTCCTGAACCAAGTGGGTATAAGGTGGTGAAGGGAATGAGGCACGACTCATTAGAGCTGCTGAAGGATTTCAGAATAATTTCTTCTGAGGTCAAACCGTTGATCTTTCGATTAATTGGGGATCATGATGTACTACTAGGTGCCACTCATGATCGTTCTATAATTAATGGGTTAATTATAGACGGCCAACATAAATCGAAAGCCTATTTAGTCACACGCAATACGAGTAATCCGAGGGATTTAAAACGAGTTGAAAATTGGATTTTCCGATCAAGAGAAACAAGTCGAATCTGAGTTAGTCAGAGGCGCAATGGAAGCCAAAAATGGCTAAGTCTTTTGAAGGCTTTTTGGGCGAATTAAATGAGTTTAATTCGTGGTTTATTGGGTTGGTTTTGGCCGGCCAAAGAGGGTGTTAAACCCTCTTTGGTGGCCGGCCAAATAAGAGGAGAAAAACCAATTTAATTGGTTTAATTAATAAAATAAATCTAGTGTAATTTATTTTATAAATTATGGATAAATAAATTTGTATAAAGAAATTTATATAAATAAAATTTGTAGAAATTTATTCTTTTATGGAAGATTAAAATAATCCATGAATTGGTTTATTTTAATTTTATAAAATCAATTATGAATTGATTTTTCCATAATAAGAAAGTTTATAAATTTCTTATAAAAATTTATTCCATAATTTAAAGAGAAGAAAAATTAGTTTTATTATAAATTAGTTTATAATAAAGACTTGGTTTAAACGGAATAATTAATAAGAAAATTTATAAGATAAATTTCATATAACCAATTCCGTTAATTCCGTTAATTCGGTTTAGAGGGAGACTTAGCAAAGGAGTTGCTGCTATATAAAGGAACCAAAGGCTAGCCCTTTATTCCAATTAAGAGATTAAGAATTCTCTCTCTCTCTCTCTTAATCTCTCCTCTCCTCCTTCTCTTCTTCCTCCCTTAGGGCCGGCGCACCCTAGCTCCTCTAGGGCCGGCGCCCAACCACAACCAAGGAGGTGGTGCCGTGAGCATTAAAGAAGAAGGAGAACCCGAACACGAAGAAGAAGAAGCGGATAGCGATTCCTCTCTTCCCGGAATTCGATTCCGTTACTTCGTTGGTTAGTTTTTCCATTATTTCTCTTATTCTTCTAGTTGTGCCTTCTGAGAATCTAGTAGTTCTCGTCGGCACAAAACTCGTGACTTTGTGAAGTCATCCCGAAGAGAACTCGGCGTGGACGCGAATAGAGGCGGAGCTTCCAAGGGACGCTACGGTTGGATCTCGTCCCTTACTTCGAGTTACGAGAGGTACTTAGTAAATTAGTTTACTTTTCCGCAAAGTTTTATTTTATGATTATGTCAACACACCATAAGATTGCATGCTAGATACGAAGTTAAAATAATTTAGGAAATTATTTTATGCAAACTCTTCCGCTGCACGTAAAAATTTTAAATTTTACGAACTCGTATCCTTGTCGACATGCACCCGGTCCCAACACTAGGCACACCTAGTGAGACTAGGTGAAGTCCAGGTGGATCGGGGAGATCACACTCTGGCATGGGAAAAGACCTAGTGGGACTAGGCACACCTAGTGGGACTAAGTGAAGTCCAGGTGGATCGGGGAGATCGCACGCTAGCATGAGAAAAGACCTAGTGGGATTAGGTGAAGTCTAGGTAGATCGGGGAGATCACACATTGGCATGAGAGAAGACCTAGTGGGACTAGGAGAGGTCCAGGTGGATCGGGGACATCGCACACTGACAAGGTGAAAGTCTACCGAGAGACTAGACCTAACTCGAGAGTTAGGCAAACCTGGTTGGGAATCAGGTGAAGTCCTAGTTGGGAGCTAGGCAGGAGAAATCCAAGTTGGTCAAAGGGTTGATCGGACACTTGGTAGAGAAGTCCTAACAGGTCACGGTTGACCAAGGTTAGGCAAGGGAACCTTAGACTTGTGCACACAAGTTAGGATTGCACTCAATCGATTGGGTAATCGATTTGGGTTTGGTTTCCTGCGAATAGAAGCCTTCTTGATCGATTGGGTGATCGATTAAGAAAGGTGTGAATCGATTGGGAGAAATAAGTTGTGAGAACAGAATGTGGCTGGATCGATTGGGCAATCGATTCAACCTTCTCTTAATCGATTGATCCATTGATTAAGAGGTCCAGTAATCGATTGGGCGATCGATTACTGCAGTATTGCGCGAGAGCACAGAAAGGTTCTGAACAATTGAGCAATCGATTAAGGTTGTTCTTAATCGATTGGCTAATCGATTAAGCTTCAAAAAATAGCCGTTGAACGGTTAAGTCTGACGTGGTAATCGATTGAGCAATCGATTAGGGAACCCTAGGCCTCGGGTATATAGGGTTTTCACGCAGGTTTGAAGCGAAGAGGCTTGCACAGTTCTTCGCTGGTTCTTCTCCTCCTTCCTCGCCATTTCAAGAGAAGTCTTGGGGCATAGTGTTGCTGCACTTCCAAGGTTCTAGAGGCGATCTCAAGTTTAAAGAAAGCAAGGAAAGCAAAGAGAGCTCATTGTTGTAAATCTTGTAAGATTTCCTATTGTATTTGCTTCCTCTTGTTATATTCTTCTTGTAAGCTTATAAGAGGTTTCTCCACCTCAAGAAAGAGATCTTTCATAGTGTATGAGAGAGTGAGGAGAGCGAATCCTTGGATTAGTCACCTCAAGGAGGTGGATACCAAGTAAATCCTTGAACGTTAGCAATGCTTGAAATCTTCCGCGGCGATAAATCTTCCACAAGCAAATTGGAACTAATCACCCCCTCTAGCTCTCCTACCGGTCCTAACAACAAGGACTAGTCCTCTGCTGCTAACGAATCCATCTGCAGACCTCTAACAGTCGACAAGAAGGCGGTCGAGCCCATCCTAGTACAGAGTAGCCCTTTTACCTAGCGGTATGGTCACTCGTCTCTCATAATTATCTGCCGGTTCAAGGGGCTAACACATCCTTATTGTCTCCTAGTGTAAAGCTAGAGGTACGGTCGCCAACCTTCAATAAATGTTCGTCACCTCAGTGGGTCCACTTTGTCCTATTGTCTGACAAGAAGGTCTGCTAGGTCCTTAGCATTTCGAGGAACTCGGTGATATCCCTCATAGCTTGCGAATGCCCCGGACCTCGACCGGGCGTGGCTGCCCACGTCTATATCGGTCCGCCTAGGGCGGTGTCCAGACACTCGCCCGCATGCGAGTTATAAGTGGGTCAGGCTCCCACGAACCCACCGACCTCGGGCCCGACTGGGTGTGGCTGCCCACGTCCATATTGATCCGCCGGGGACGGTGTCTAGAATCTCGCCCGCGTGTGAGTTATAAGTGAGCCAGACACTCACGAACCCACTGACCCTCGGGCCTGACCGAGCGTGGCTGCTCATGTCTATATCGGTCTGCCCGGGCCGGTGTACAAACTCTCACCCGGGGCGGTGTCCAAACTCTCGCCCGGGTGAGAGCTATAAGTGGGTCAGGTTCCCATGAACCCACTGACCCTCGGGCCCGATCGGGTGTGGCTACCCACGTTCATATCGATCCACCCAGGGTGGCGTCTAGATTCTTGCCCGCATGCGAGTTATAAGTGGGTCAGGCTCCCACGGTGGTGTCCAGACTCTCGCCTGCGTGCGAGTTATGAGTGGGCTAGGCTCCCATGAACCCACCGACCCCCGGGCCCGACCAGGCTTGGTTGCCCACGTCTATATCGGTACGCCCGGGGCGGTATACAGTCTTGTTAGATCGGGTTGGTCAGGCTAGAGGGGGGTGAATAGATGGCTAATAAATGAAAAGTGGTGGAAACTCATCTATTAAAAAAAACTTGGTTGCAACTTGGTCGTTGCTTCCAAGATGGTTAAAGCTAAAAAAAATCTCCTTGTGGCGGAGAAGCCTTACAACTAAAGATCACTAAACTTAGAGAATTACAAGAATGAATTGAATGAGTTAATTCTAAAGCAAAACCTCTAAGTCTATTTATAGCCTAAGAGAATAAATCTGGATTGTTGATTGTTGATCATATTTCTCGTGGCCGTTGATCCATGGATGTAATCTGGATGGTTGATCTTGGATGAGATTAAACTGCATCCATTGGATTTGATTAAAGGATAATGTAACATTATCCTTTAAGTTTTAATTGTTTTAATTAAAACTTTATCTTCCCTTGCTCGAGATGGCTGTTGTAAAATCCATATCGCTGTTATAATCTATAGGTAGCAATATCGGCAACACTTTATTGCCATCGCCCTTCATCTCAATTGGTAAGTGGGTTAGTGTGTTTGGTAGAGGGATTGGGATCGATCTTTTTTGGCACCAAATACCTTTTTCATTTCTTTTAGGCGCTTGGACTAGTTTAAAATTATAATGAGTTTTTCCACTATATCTGAATCATGAAAAATTACATCAATAAAAATAAACGATTTATCTATTTTTTAAAATTTTAATTTCAAATTTTGATCGAAAATATTTGAAAAATATTAATATAACTTTTGTAAAAGAATTCTGCACAAAAAACTTATCAGTTTAAAATAAATTTTGGAACCCAAAATAAATTTTCATCTACGGGGTTAATCAAAAACTTTGGAGGAATATAATTTCTAGGAATTTTCCTAATCTGGCCCTTATGATTTTTAACATACCAATTCAAATTTTCAGGATAAATTTTTTTTTAATTCTTAAACATGCAATATCATTTTCTAATTTCTCCACTAGATTTTTCAAATTTTCATTTTCTGTTTTTAGTTGGTCGGATAGAACAGATGAGCATACAGTGCCAAATCTTTCTTTTAACTCAAAGTTTTCTATCTCCAATTTATTCATCGACTTAAGCATGGATTTTATTACCGAGTAGATTCGAGCAGGTGGAAGTAGACATACCTCACTTACCGGGTCGGTTTCGAAGTTAGGACCTTCCTCTTCATTGCTGCTTTCTCCCGAGGTGCTTTCTTCATCTTCGTCTTGGTGGCTTGCCATCAATGCAAGTCCGACGAACTCTTCGGCTTCCGATTCATCTGACGAGGTCTCGTCCCAGGTGGCTTTTAGTGCCTTTTTCTTCTTTGGCTGGTTCTTGAGTTTAGGGCACTGATCTTTCAGGTGTCCCTCCTCATTGCAGTTGTAGCATCGGACCGTTCGTTTTTTCTTTCTCTGCACCCTTTTTGAGCGGTTAGTATTAATGAATTTACATAATTTTCTTACCGCTAGTACTGTTTCTTCATCATCCGCTGAAGATTTTTCGTCGAGTTGGATCTTCCTTGTATTTAGCGCAATGTTGTCAGCTTTCCTGTTCTTTTCTACAAAGCGAGATTCGTGAAGTTCCAAAGTAGAAAATAACTGTTCTAAAGTACTTATTTCTAGATTTTTTGAAATATAATACGCATCGATTACCGAGGTCCATTTCGGGGTTCTCGGAAATGCGTTTAGAGCGTACCTTTGAGCATCGCGGTTAGTTACCTTTTCTCCGAGATTTTCGAGGCTTGTGATTAGTTCTTTTACCTTTGCATGTAATCTCACAACAGATTCTCCGTCTTCCATCCGTAGATTGGTCAGTCGGCTTCGAAGAACATCTCGTCGCGCAAGTTTTGCTTCCGAGGTTCCTTCGTGCAGTTCCAAGGACTTTTCCCAAAGTTCCTTCGCCGATTCGTACTTACCGATCTGGTTCACATCTTGCTCTGGGAGGACGGTCAGCAGATGAAATTCTGCCTTTCCGTTTGCTACAGCATCAACTTGTTCCTTCTTGTTCCAAGAATCAGGATCCTTGATCTTTCCTTCATTGTCTTTGGGAGCTGCATAGCCATTTTTCATAATAATTAATAATTCATAATCCGTAGTAAAAAATACCTGCATCTTCTGTTTCCATGCCGCAAACTCCCCCTCAAACTTAGGCGGGTATATCGCTGGTCCAACCATTTTAAAATTTGCTGCAGTTGGCAGTTAGTCCTTCTGCGGCGGCCTCGCTCTGATACCACTTGTTAGATCGGGTTGGTCCGGCTAGAGGGGGTGAATAGACGGCTAATAAATGAAAAGTGGTGGAAACTCGTCTATTAAAAAAAACTTGGTTGCAACTTGGTCGTTGCTTCCAAGACGGTTAAAGCTAAAAAAAATCTCCTTGTGGCGGAGAAGCCTTACAACTGAAGATCACTAAACTTAGAGAATTACAAGAATGAATTGAATGAGTTAATTCTAAAGCAAAACCTTTAAGTCTATTTATAGCCTAAGAGAATAAATCTGGATTGTTGATCATATTTCTCTTGGCCGTTGATCTATGGATGTAATCTGGATGGTTGATCTTGGATGGGATTAAACTGCATCCATTGGATTTGATTAAAGGATAATGTAACATTATCCTTTAAGTTTTAATTGTTTTAATTAAAACTTTATCTTCCCTTGCTCGAGATGGATGTTGTAATATCCATATTGCTGTTATAATCTATAGGTAGCAATATCGGAATACTTTATTGTCATCGCCCTTCATCCCAATTGGTAAGTGGGTTAGTGTGTTTGGTAGAGGGATTGGGATCGATCCTTTTTGGCACCAAATACCATGTTCATTTCTTTTAGGCGCTTGGACTAGTCTTTTTTTGATTCTTCGTCTTTTGGGTGATTTCCGGCCAACCAAAGTTAGGCTCACCCGAACCCGACTCCGGCCTTTCGCCCCTCGAGCGTACTTCCTCCCGGCTTCTCGTTCCTCGGACACCGCGCACGTCCTTCTCGCTCCACCGGTGTACTCTTCCGCAGCTTCCGCGTCCCTCGGATTGTACTGAGCCCGTCGGCTCACTTCCACGCGCAATCCTTCTCGTCCACTGCGTCTTACGCTCGACTTCCTCCGTACCTAAGTTCCTGCACACTTAGCAGAGGGATTAAAACCAACAGGACCTAACCTAACTTGGTTGATCGCATCAAAACCATCCGGGGCACCAACAAGTCTCTTGTCTGTGTGCGAGTTATAAGTGGGTCAGGCTCCCACGAACCCACCAACCTCCAGTCCCGATCGGGCGTGGCTGCCCACGTCCATATAGGTCCGCCCCGGGCGGTGTCCAGACGCTCGCCCGGGTGCGAGTTATAAGTGGGTCAGGCTCCCACAAACCCACCGACCCCCCGGGCCAGACCGGGCGTGGCTGCCCACAGCCATATAGGTCCACCCGGGGTGGTGTCTAGACGCTCACCCGCGTGCAAGTTATAAGTGGGTCAAGCTCCCACAAACCCATTGACCCCCGGGCCCGATCGGGAGTGGCTGCCCATGTCCATATCAGTCCGCCCGGGGCGATGTCCAGACTCTCGCCTGTGTGCAAGTTATAAGTGGCCCTGGTTCCCACGAACCCACCGACTCCCAAGCCTGACTGAGCATCGCTGCCCACATCCATAACGGTCTGCTCGGGGCGGGGCCTAAATCTCTGACCACGGGCCAATTAGGGAGAAGCGTAGCCCCCTGGCAAAACCGAAAAGAAGGACCCCGAAAACAGGGGAGACAACAGTGATCACGAGCGGAGTCATCTAGGCGCCTCAAGCAACATTAGTAGGCAAGGGAAAGAAAACATTCCATTTCCAAAATACTTAGTTAACAAAAGGTCACAGACCATCATCGAGAGAAAACTAAGGTACAATGAAAAGGCTTAAGTAAAGGGACTAAAAGGTCCGAAGAGAGGAGCTCCCTGTCCCGGGATAGCTTCACGACGTTCAGCGGCAAGTCCTCGGGTAGATGTCCAGCCTCCTTTAGTTGTTGAATGACGCTTTCTACCCCATACTTGAACATGTTGGTTGTCCGCTGAGCAAGCTGTTGACCAAAGGTTAGAGAGTTTATGTATTCCACTCAGTGTGCCTCCAACCGAGCAAACTCCTTCACTTGATAAACTTTCATGGTGGATAGCTCCTCCTGTAGGGCAGCTAGCTCAGCATTGCGGGTGGAGAGTTCGGCAGCCCAAGTGGCCAGTTGCTCTTCTAGGGTACATCGACTCTCCTCCTTGGCCAGCAGTTTCTGTTGGATCGAGAGAAACGATAGAGGGGGGGTGAATATCGTAAAACGTTCGGATTAAGAAATAGAGAATGCACAGCGGAAATTAACACAAACACACGCAAACACCAAGGTTTTTACTTGGTTCGGAGTCGCGGTCGGCTCCTACTCCAAGGCCCACGGTCGTTGACCGTTTTCTACGGGCAATTCTATATGTCGCAAAAGCAGTTTACAAGAGGTATTACAAGACTAGTACAGTAAACAAAAAGTAGCTCTTCGTTACCGACGTCCGGTGTAGATTATGTTTTTGGAGCAGAGAGACATCGTCGGCGCTTGTATCTCGAGTCGGGAGGTTTCCGGAGCAGAGCGCGAGCGTAAAAGAGCGTGAATGCGTTGGAATAATTCAGTGTTAAAGCCTGACCGGGTCAACTCTCATCCATTTGGCTTCTCGCTGGCTTGCTTCGTTGGCTTCACCTAGGGGCGCCCGGGAGCACGGGGCGCCCGGGAGCATGGGGGGCGCCCGGGAGCACGGGGGCGCCCCGCCCATAAGCTGCCGAAGCTCACCTTGGTTTACTTTGTTTTGTGTTCACCTTGAGGGCGCCCGGGACATTCCGGGCACCCTACTCAGACTCTGCCTCACTCCTTTGAGGCTCTCTGAGCTGCAGACATTCGTTCCTTCGGTCCTGCATCCAGGGTTAGTCCAAAACAACATAAAGCAATTAATATGTTAGTTTATACAGCCTTAGCTGTCTTGGTTCTGACTTTGGGCCTCCCAAATGGAACCCTAGGTCGAACCGACGCCTACTGTTCCCTCGACGGGGAACGCGTCCTCACCTACTCCTCTCGGGAGAATTTACCTGATGCCAACCGGCTCCTCCGGTTGGACTTTTGCCCAGCGGTCCTTTGCCAGGTCTTGGATACCAAGCTATCCTTCGCCCGGTGCCTAGCAGTCCTTCGCCAGGTCTTCGGATCCTGACAGTCCTTCGCTAGGTGCCTAGCTGTTCTTCGCCAGGTCTTCAGTACCAAGCTGTCCTTCGCCTGGTGCCTAGCAGTCCTTTGCTAGGTCTTTGTATCCTGGCATTCCTTCGCCAGGTGCCTAGCAGTCCTTTGCTAGGGCTTTGTATCCTGGTAGCCCTTCGCCAGGTGCCTAGCAGCCCTTCGCCAGGGCTTTGTATCCTGGCATTCCTTCGCCAGGTGCCTAGCAGTCCTTCGCTAGGGCTTTGTTTCCTGGCAGTCCTTCGCCAAGTGCCTAGCAGCCCTTCGCTAGGACTTTGTTTCCTGCACACTTAGTAACATCGTTAGATCACAAATAACACTTAACTTTGAATCCTTTGCCAATATCAAAACAAGGTTCGATACGGTGCTTCCTGCACCAACAATCTCCCCCTTTTTGATTTATGGCAACACAATTCAAATTTAAGTAAAAACTTATAACAGTTAAGAAAGAAGGTTAAGACCTAATGAAATATAGCAATTCTGGACAGAAAAAAATTTCTGAACAAAATTTTTTCTCATACTCCCCTTGAATAATTGTGTTATAAAACACTTAACTTAACTTTGACCTTTCCTCCCCCTTTGACATATATCAAAAACAAATATGGGTGAACAAGGTTTCTAATAGAGAGTTTTTGAGCTTGTGTAAAACTTCTAAGTTTTTTGACAAAGTGTTTTTAAAAAGCATTTGCATAAAAAACTTTTTTCATTTAGACAATTTTGAAAAGTTTTGTAAACCTAAATTTTGTTTAAAAAAAGCTTTTACTTACAAGGCTTTGGAAAAAGGAATTTTACTTAGGCAAAATTTTGAAGCCAAATTTCTCCAAAAAAAGTTTAACTTTGGGAAAAAATTTGTTTTAAAATAATTTGCACACTTAGATGAATTTGCTTGGAAATACTTTGTGTATTTTGAAAAACAAAATTTGTAAAACTTCTAGACAAGTTTTTCACCAAAAAAAACACTACATAGAAATATTTGCCAAAATTTTCAAAAAGTTTTGCTCAGACAAATTCTGTTTACTAAGAAGAATTTTACTTAAGAAAAAAAACATGCACTAAAATTTTTTTTGAAACACTTAGAAATGCTTAGAAATTTTTGAAGCACTTTAAAAAAATTAAACAAAATTTCCTTTCTCTCCCCCTTAATGTGAAATTCTTCTCCTTATGTTTTAGACCATTTCTAAGTTCAAAAAAAGGTATTTTGAAAAACTTCTGAGTATCACAAAGGAAATTCTTAATTCAGAGCAACTCGAAGTTTTCAATAAAGTTTCTTTAAAAAGGGAAAAAGATTAAGGAAGAACTTTTTCTACTCTCCCCCTTGGTCATATATCAATAAAGAACTCTTGAAAAATATATTTTGAAAAACATTTAAAATTTGTGTATCAGAGCTCATGGGTTTTGAAAACATAAATATTTGAGTGAGAGAATAATGTTAAAAATGACAATTTTTAATTAACAACATTTTGAAAGAATGAAGAATTATGCTCAAAAAATTAGAATTGGAGTCAAGTGTATATTTTCATTGAGTCCATGCATGACAAAAATATTTAATAAATAAGCTTACTTGTTTTGAATATTTTAAAAACTGCAAGTACTTTAAAAGATATTGGGCTTTTTGAGAGATGCAAGTACTCTGTATCTTAAAAAAATATAAGTCACTTTGAAAGATATTATGCAATTTTTTTTTTGAAAATATAAGTATTTTTTTAAAAAAAATTGAGCCTTTTTGGAAAGTCTAAGTCAAGTTTTTGAAAACTATTAGACTTTGAAAAATATGAGTAATTTTTGAAAAGTATTATGCATTTTGAAAACATAATATTTTACTTGACTAGGTTTCTTTTCCAGTTTGACACAATCCTAGAAAACCTTGTTAACTACAAGGACATTTCCTAAGTGTCCTGGAAATTTTTCAACCCAAGTAAATATTATAAAAGTAATTTCATAAGCCATAAGAATTTTGAAAAATAAAATAATAGTATTTTGAAAGAAAAAAATTATTTAAGTTTTCAAAAGGATTTTAAACTTGCAGTGCATGAAAACATATAATTTTGAAAATGTTTAATAATTCTTTTAATTTGATCTTCCCCTAAACTTGACCCAGTCCTAGGAAGCTTGTTGACTACAAGCGATCTTCCTCTGAGTTTTAGGGTTTGATTTAAATTATAAGAATTATTTAATAACTTCAAAACAAATACTTACCAAAAGAAATTTTAGAAATTCTTCTTTTGACTCAAATTTCCCCTAAATTTTACACATCCTAGGAGTCCTTGTAGATCATGAAGTGGACATTCCTCTGTGTCTTTAGGGTTTATTAAAATCAAAAGAATAATTTTGAATAACCTTCTAGATATGATAACTTTTAAGGAGATAAATTTTTAAAACCACAACTTGAAATGAAGATAATTTATAAAGCATAAGCCCTAAAAAAAATTTGAAATGATAATGGTTTTTCAAAGTAATATACCAAGGTTTTTGAGCCAATTTTTGAAAACCTTATTTTGAGATGATAATAAGTTTTAGAGCATAAGGTTTTTGAAAAATCTGAATTTTTCGAAAAAGATTAAGAAGGCCCTGTATCCGACACAGACTGACTTTTATCTGAGTTCCTTAAGGGATTTCAGTGTTGACCATGTTTGACTATGTGGACTAGGGTTGACTATTTTGACCAAGTTAATGACTAAATCAAAACAAGCCCTAGACTCTATTTATTGTGATATTTGACATGAAATTAAAAAAATGTGAGGAATGAAAGAGTAGGGTACAGTACAATAAATTAAAAATTAGAGGTAAGTTTGAATAACTTTTACAAACTTTTTTATTTAAAAGGATAGTGAATCATGCTTTTAGGTCCTAAATGTCTCACCCAGTTCTACGTGGTCAAACATGTTAACCTTATGGGTTGTGTGAGACAAATATTTAATTTTAAAAAAAAGGTTAATTTTGAAACATTAAACCTTAGTTTAAAAGTTAAAATGATTTTTGAGGATTTTGAAATTAATTAGAATTTTAACTTTGAATTTTAAAAATTGTTAAGTTGAATTTTGAAAATAATTGATTGAAAATAATTAAGTTGAATTGTGAGAATAATTAATTGAAAATAATTAAGTTGAATTTGATAATAATTAATTGAGAATAATTAAGTTGAATTTGATTTGTACGGTTGATTGGGTTGGACTAAACTTTTAGGTCCTAAGCATCTCACCCATTTCTAAGTGACAAAATAGGATATCCTTAACTGTTTGTGAGATGCATATTTTAATAGAAAGATTTATTTTGAAAATGCCATGATTAATTTTGAAAAGTTAAATTAATTTTTTAAACCCAATTTAAATTTATTTTGAAAAGAGATATTTGAATCTAAAATTAACTAAAAATTTATGTTAGATTCGAATTTAACAAAGAGTAAATTGAATTTGAATTTTAAAAATTGGCTTCCAGGTCTTGGCGAGGCACAAGGTCTTCTTTGGTCGTAGCCTTATTGGATCATCAACCCTTTCCTAGACAAAGCCTTTTTGTGAAATTTCATCTTCAAAATTACTTTTTGGTAAATTCTGGTCTAACTAGTTTGGGTCTTGGATCGGTAGCTTCGGCTAGTTTCACCAGTCTAAAGAGACCAAGTAGAGTATACTTGACCTTATTAGAATTGGCTTCCCTAACGTACTATCATCTCACCGCCACCCAATACTATGTTGTTCAAATTTCAGTTAATTGATTTAGTCCTTATACTAACCAATCCTAATTCTAAGAAAAAAAAACAAGCATGACAAAAAATGAGCTAAATTATATCATAATTGAAATAATACTCTGGGTTTTTAAAATCAGCATGGTTGTTAATTATGTTTTCTAACATATTAACCTTAACTAATTTGTATGAATTAATCATGTTATTCATGGTAAATATTGGATTTTTAAATACTGTAAATTTACCTGTTGATTCCCGGTTGGGAATCTCCCCCTTGATTCTTGCCGCCTCGGATCTAGGCTCATCTTCTGATTCTGTGTCTGAGTCGGACTCGGGTACTAGTTGAAGCTCCTTCTTTGGTGGTTCTTTAAGATTTTTCCCTGCAAAAGAATTTACACCTTCCTCAACCATTACAGTATCTATTTGATTATTTAATTCTAATTTTGAAAAGAATTCAAAATCGGTTACCGTCTCAGTCAATTCGTCGTCTGATTCTGGTTCGACTTTGGATTCGGGTTCAGACTCTGACTCGGCTGTTTGTGCTTGGACCGAAAGGGCAAGATAACTTACCTGATCTTCTTCTTTATTTGAGATCTCTTGATGAAGGTCAATCAGTTTTTCTCAGATTTCTCTAGCACATCTGAAGGATCCGACCGGCTTCAATTCTTCATTGGTTAGGCCACATTGTAGGATTGCAGTAGCCCTTGCATCTGTCTCGATCTTCCTCAGTGTTGGTTCATCCAGTTGGTCCCACGTAAATGATAGTCCATCTTCTGTAGGGAGGTAGAACCCTGTTTGAACGATCATCCATATGTCCATATGGGCCTTCAGATGGAACTCCATTTGACTTCTCCAACAATTGAAGTTTTTGCCAGAGAAGAGTGGTGGACGGGCACTGTTCCATTCTTGGTTGGCCATTTAGTTTAATCTTGTACACAAGAGAAATAAAAATGTACCAAGACTTGGTCATGGATTAGTAGCGCGGGAGGAAAAAAAATTGCCCAAAATAAATATTGCACGAATTTCGAGAAAAATATTAAAATAATAATATAAAAAAGTTTATGACAAATTTTTAACACTTGATCGTTATATCAATTCTGACTTATGGTGAAAAAATGAAAATTCAAAATTGAAAAAGGCACCCACAGATATTATTTATTTGAAAATAAAAAGTGAAAAAGATCGAGTGGTGTTGCACCAAACTCGATTAACGAGAAAGATTAAAAAATATATAAAATAATTTCGAAAATCTGAAAAACTCTCAAATTGGTGGTTGCATAAAATTTGAGCTTCCCCGCTCTGATACCACTTGTTGGTTCGAGAGAAACGATAGAGGGGGGGGGTGAATATCGTAAAACGTTCGGATTAAGAAATAGAGAATGCACAGCGGAAATTAACACAAACACACGCAAACACCAGGGTTTTTACTTGGTTCTGAGTCGCGGTCGGCTCCTACTCCAAGGCTCACGGTCGTTGACCATTTTCTGCGTGCAATTCTATATGTCGCAAAAGCAGTTTACAAGAGGTATTACAAGACTAGTACAGTAAACAAAAAGTAGCTCTTCGTTACTGACGTCCGGTGTAGATTATGTTTTTGGAGCAGAGGGACGTCGTCGACGCTTGTATCTCGAGTCGGGAGGTTTCCGGAGCAGAACGCGAGCGTAGAAGAGCGTGAATGCGTTGGAATAATTCAGTGTTGAAGCCTTGGGGTCGAGGGCCCTTTTTATAGCGCCTGGGGGCGCCCGGAACGTCGGGGGCGCCCCCCCACGTGTCAGCCGATCCGAGTTCTTCTCGGTCAGCTCTGATCCCTTCAAACTCGGGATCAGATTTTGACTGGGGGCGCCCGGATTGACCGGGTCAACTCTCATCCGTTTGGCTTCTTGCTGGCTTGCTTCGTTGGCTTCACCTGGGGGGCGCCCGGGAGCATGGGGGGCGCCCGGGAGCACGGGGGCGCCCCGCCCATAAGCTGCCGAAGCTCACCTTGGTTTACTTTATTTTGTGTTCACCTTGGGGGCGCCCGGGACACTCCGGGCGCCCTACTCAGACTCTGCCTCACTCCTTTGAGGCTCTCTGAGCTACAGACATTCGTTCCTTCGGTCCTGCATCCAGGGTTAGTCCAAAACAACATAAAGCAATTAATATGTTAGTTTATACAACCTTACCTATCTTGGTTCTGACTTTGGGCCTCCCAAATGGAACCCTAGGTCGAACCGACGCCTACTGTTCCCTCGACGGGGAACGCGTCCTCACCTACTCCTCTCGGGAGAATTTACCTGATGCCAACCGGCTCCTCCGGTTGGACTTTTGCCCAGCGGTCCTTTGCCAGGTCTTGGATACCAAGCTATCCTTCGCCCGGTGCCTAGCAGTCCTTCGCCAGGTGCCTAGCAGTCCTTCGCTAGAGCTTTGTATCCTGGCAGCCCTTCGTCAGGTGCCTAGCAGTCCTTCGCTAGGGCTTTGTATCCTGGCATTCCTTCGCCAGGTGCCTAGCAGTCCTTCGCTAGGGCTTTGTATCCTGGCATTCCTTCGCCAGGTGCCTAGCAGCCCTTCGCTAGGACTTTGTTTCCTGCACACTTAGTAACATCGTTAGATCACAAATAACACTTAACTTTGAATCCTTTACCAATATCAAAACAAGGTTCGATATGGTGCTTCCTGCACCAACAGTTTCGCCTTCTTGACTGTCAGGTCAGAGTCCTTGGCGGTCAGCTCAAGGTCCTTGTTAGTCAGATCCAACTAAACTGGGTTGTAGGACGTGGTCATTTCCTTCAGTTGAACTGACAAGGCCTTGGCCTTTGCTGTTTTCTTGTCAAAGTCCAACCGGGCGCGAGCTTGGCGGGACAATGCAGTTTTCTTCTGGTTGTCTACGTTATCGGCCTGGTTGAGTGCCTGGGTCGCCATCTACTCGGCTATCTCCGATCGACGCTTTTCCTCCTCAAGACGCTTGTTGGCCTTGGCCAATTGCACCTTTAGTTCTAGGACCTCAGAGCGCATGAGGCTGGCCCCTTCATCACTGGGCGGCAAGGCCAAGTGGATCAGGGTGGTCTCCAGCTCCTGTACTCGTTGTTCCGCTTCTCGTCGTCCCCGGGCGTTGAACACCAGGGACTAAGTCATGCCCTTGCAAGTCACCCAGAACTAAAATAATGTAAGAAAGGTCAGGAAACTAATACTCGATGGCTACTGGTTGAATCTAAGGGAATGCAGGGGTTTACCTGAGTGGTATCAAGGAAAAAACTATCGGCACAGCCGATACGGGCATAGTGGCGAGTAGCCAAAATTCCTTGATCCCAGCAAGCCACCAGTTCCCTGTGCAGGCTTACTAGTTGAACAGGTGCCGTAGAAGAACCAACTCCCGTTAACGGGACATCCAGGTGGACGAGTGCACGATCGGGCGGGTCGGCTGCGAGTGACAGATGGGGACTCATGGGGGTACCGGTGGCCCTCGCGTCTAGAGGAGAGGACTGATTCCCGAACAGCTTTGGAGCCAAACCCCGCTCTGGGTGGGTGTGTGAAAAGGAAATAGTGTCGGTGCACCGCAAAGAGCCAGGATCAATGGTGTGCAGTCGTTTGTCCTAACCCTGTTGACAGGAGTTGGGGGTCGTCAGATCACAGGCCTCGCTCACCAACTCCGCAGCGAAGGACAGAGAGGGGTTGGTCGAGCGGCGTTTATTCCTTCGGCGAATCCGGTAGGAAGGATCGGCCGGAGGGAGCAAGGGGTGTCCGTTGGCTCTTCCGCTTCCTCTTGAACGGGTTCCTCCAGAGGGGCGGTTTGAGTAGACGGCTCAGGGCTCTCTCCGACCGGGGAAGCTCCGCCGATCGGGAGGGTCCCCTCATCTGAAGGAGCTTCTTCTCCTAAAGCTGCCTCAGCCAGGGGGGATTGCCCTCCTGGCCAGCTCGTCGGCCTCTCGGGCATTCAACTCGGCGTCCTCTCGCCCGAGCATCTCTTCGAGAGCCACGCCCCACATCATTTGAGTTGCAAAATATAAAAATCTTATGGTTAGTGCAAAAGGTGCTCGAAAGGAGAAGAGTGACTCACCAAAAGTGTCGGGCAAGTGTCTGACTCAGACCAAAAATGTATAGCGCCGCCTTGTTGAGCAGGCGAATTCCATGAAAGCGGAGGTCCCCGATTTGGGAGAAGGCTAGCTCACATTCAGGATCATACCAGTAGTTTTTACTTATGGGCGGCTGGGGGGGTGAGGGTAGGCCTCCAATCCAGTCAGTCGGCCAACTGGGAGCAAGAGTGGTATTTATAAAGAAGTAGTGAGTTTTCCTACCCTTATTGGAGTTGGGGATCTTATCCAATTTGGAGGATTTAGCCCAGGCCTAGAAGAAGAAGTTGTTAAACTCTTGTTTCTTAGGGTAATAGAAAAAAATGAAAGATGTGGGGGCGGAGGGGCATGCAATAGAGGGTGAAGAGGATGACGGTGCCACACAAGATCCGTATGACATTGGGAGATAAATGGGAGAGGGGAATATGGAAATATCAACAAGATTCGGCGATGAAAGGGTGCAAGGGAAACCTTAAGCCGCCCAGAAATTGGTCGCGGAAGACTGTAAAAAATCTGAGCGGGGGTGGATGTGGTCGGTCATGATGGTTTGGGATGATCAAGCGGTAGTCCTCAGGCACATGATATTCCTCCCGGAGGGAGTCAAAATCATGGCTACCCATGGTGGACACCGAAGTAGTGTACCACAGGCCCGGGATAGCAACTGAGGCGGTCATGCAAGTACCAAGAAGCTGATTGGATAGGGTAGAAGGGTCAACAAAAGCAAAGGGAAGGAGAAGAAGCTCACCGAGGGTTGTTCCGACTACAGGGACGCTAGGAAGCGCGACCGGGTATGATGGGCGGGCAAGAAGAGGAAAACGGTGACGGTAGACAGATGGTAGAAGAGAAACAGATGCTAAAAATGACCTAGGTGGACCCTGGGGGCTATTTATAGGAAAGCCTGGTACCGGGGAGCCATCCGATGGCAGGAGGGGAAAAGGCGTGATTTGATATCCACCGTTCATGGCCGCCAAGCGATAACTAACCTCGAGAAGGTTCGCCTGACACTGTGTGTGGCTTCCGGAGGGGCAACGCCTCGTCGACAAAGGCGCTCAATTGGGGAATGCCATGTGTAAGCATTAAATAAGTGATGGGACAGAAGAGATGCTTGACATATTGACGGCATGGGCGTCGCCTTAAAAATGACAAAATCGTCGATTCAGGGTATAGGGAATCATATGTCTGTCCCAGTGGGTGTGCCTGATCGGGAAGTCTAGTTTGTTGCTTGCTCATCTCCTTCAGCTAGACTCGAAGGGAAGACATGTGATCCGGGATAACCCGGACGGGATACGGGCTCGCCCGGACGAGGCATCTAGGAAGATCTAACCCCTGTAGAGCCCATAGAACGGAGCAATCGGCCAGGAGCTGATCTGAGGGCGGATTAGTCAGGTCGGGGGGGGGGGGGGGGGTTAATCGGCCGGCTTGATGTGTTATCCGGTAGCCGGACTGAGGTGCCCAACGACCAGGCTGGATTCTGAAGGCGCGTGGGATGTCGTTATCGGCCAGTCAGCCTGGTTGATACCGAATGGGAAGTCAGACCATGAGTGACCGGCCGACTGGCCGGGCATCCGGTCGGCTAAGACTAGGCAGCCTGTCAGGCCGGGGCATTCGCGAGCCGTGAGGGATATCATCGAGTTCCTCTCAAAATGCGAAGATCCTAGCGGACCTCCTTGTCAGACAATATGACAAAGTGGACCCACTGAGGCGGCGAACATTTATGGAAGGTTGACGGTCGTACCTCTAGGTTTACACTAGGAGACAATAATGCTGCGTTAGCCTCCTGAATCGACAGGTAGTTATGAGAGACGGGCGGCCATACCGTTAGGTTAGAGGGCTACGCGATACTAGGATGGGCTCGACCACCTTCTTGTCGGTTGTCAGAGATCTGCAGATGGATTCGTTGACAGCAGGGGACCAATCCTTGTTGGGTATCTATCCTATATAAAGGCTCCTGGGGGTAGAAGAGCAGGCATCTACAGATCTCATCCATTATGCACCGGAATCTCGAGTGTGGTCGGAATTCTCACGTAGCCCCCTCGTCGGAGCTTCACTTGGTCGATCCTTGTCTCCACCAAGGGAGGTGTCTTCGCCAGATCCTTCGGACGACCTGAGGGAAACTCGGCAGCTCCTCGCCAAGTATTAACTTGGCTGGTCGAACCTCCATCATCCGACCGGAAGGTCTCCGTAGCCCGGTCGGCGGTCTCTCCTAGCATCCAGTCGGCAACCGAGCAGTCAACCCTGGGTCAAGATCCTAGCCAGCAGTCAGCTCTCGGTGAAGATTCTAGCCAGTCATCACGGGGTGGCCCACTCTTCACTTGCTGACAGGATCACCATGAAAATCCGATCCTCGATGGAGTTTGAGTTTATAGCTCTTGACAAATGTGGTGAAGAGACTGAATGACTACGATAATTCTTAGAAGGTGTTCTGAGATGACCGAAACCTGTGTCAGCAATTTGCATACATTGTAAAAGTCAATCCGCTATGGGCCGGGCAAAAAGCTATCTGTATAATGGTGAGTCTAGTCATATACATCGGAGATACAATACCATTAGACAACTATTCTCAACGAGAGTTATTACTATTGGCTATGTGAAGTTAAAAGATAATCAAGCGGATCCACTAATTAAAGAGTTAAATCAAGAGTTAGTTGTAAGCTAATCGGGAGGGATAAGCTTGATGCCGATGAAAAATATTGGTGCAAAGAAAATCCGACGTATGCAGACTCGAGATCCCAATAACTATGTTTAAAAAGACAACCTAACTGTACCAACAAAGTTGTTCATTATGGAAAAGGCCTACTGGAACAGTAAAGGAAGGAGGTTAAACACAAAGCTTTTAATGATCCAACGGAGTTATGTGAAATACTTTTAAGAGATCACATATATGAGAAAGAAATGGGGCCGCTTCGAATAAAATTGGAGATACAGTTCTTAGAATTTCTCACAGAATAAGATATGTTCATAGCCAAGAATGAACATATTCATGTGAACTGAGTTATATTAGGGAGAGTCCTAGATAAGATATGTCAATGCTTATACAAATGACAATATAGTGCAAGGACATCGTGTCTACTGTCAGTTAATTAACAAACAAACTTTCACAAGGGAAGGTTCAAAGGGTGAAACCTACTTGCCCTATACTGGACTCAACTGTTGAATGCTATCACGTATACCCTAGTTTCATTCATGTGGAGGATTGTTAAATATAAGTGAATAAAAAAAGGTGAAGCAATAAGAGATTCCATTGTAAATGAGACTTTAATTCCACATTAAAAGTTTCAAGATATATTTGTTGATTTATATTAATTCATAAGTATGTTAATTGTGAACAAATATATAAAGAGAGACTCTCTTTCACCGTGAATGTATAAGAAGTGTAAATTTAGAATCTGAATTTTATTGAACGAAATTGACTTATATAGTAGTACAATCTATGGACGCCAAATACAAAAGCAATCGCGAGGCAGTGCGAGTCTGCACTGGTAGGGCCAGGTGGCCGCACAGTGCAATCCTCATAGAGCCGCCAGTTGGCCGCCCTTCAATTAAATAATAAAGGAAATCTCTTGATTGCGAAAGGGTAAATGAGGGGAAAAAAATCCATTGTTTTTCATAAACTAAACAATGAATGAGTAAAAATTTTACGCGAGGAAAACTTTCGTAATTCCTGTGATTGCAAAGATCTGAACAGTGAAGCATCTAATTCTTAGTTTGTGAAGATCCTTTCCGTGTTATATCTTTAATTTTATCTAAACAGTCCTAGACTGTGCATTGTCAAAAGCCCTTGTGTTTTTAACCAGAAGAGGAGGGCCTGCCCTTCAAGTTGTTCAAGGTCTTCTGCATTATGGGGTAGTCTCTTTCTCCCTTCCTTGCACTAGAATAGGGATAAAAATAGACCAGGTCAGATCAAGTTTTTTCTTAAAAGGTCAAACATGTATAGTAATAAAATGGTCTGAGCCTGACTTATGACCTATTATAGATTTGTTCATGACCTAAGCCTGACTTGTTCAATAGCATGGTCTGCCCTGCAGACTGTTTATAAAGTTTGTAAGTTAGAATACTTTATACAGGTTAATAGGCCAAAGCATTAAATAGATCGAAAATCAACCTTAACCGACCTTGCATCATACAAGTCTCAAAACAGACATAGCATCATATATGCCTTAAAACAAGTCAGACTTATAAATATATACATATGTATCTAATCTTAACAGCCTCAGATCAGTCTGTCAGATTTGATAGTCTTTATATTGAGTTTGAGCCTGACTTGATAAGAAAAATAAGCTTTGAAACATGCCTAAATATTATTCTATTTCTAAATAAGTCAGGTCAGGCCAGACCATCCTTAATAAGAAACCTGAACAATTCTAGGATATAATTATATAACAGATTTATATAACTCAATAAAAATTTATTTTTTTAATTTATTTTTTCTAATATTATATAGAGTAATGATTGGGAGAGTGAATTTGGGAGAGTGAATGGGAGAGCGAATGATGTGTAGCTAATGTGTACATGTTCGATCGCCGATCGGACACCACCGATGACCTCTGATTGCCGTCCCGAATCAAATTATGTCTTGGGGGATGGTGAACCCGGCAGGGTCGCCGGTAATTGAGATCTCGCCGGATTGACGGTGAATACGACGAGATCATAATTGTAGCGATTCCCGATGAATTCACCGATCTTCTTAGGACATAGTTTGATTCGGGACGATGATCAGAGGCCTCCAGTAGTATCCGATCGGCGATCGGACGTGTATACAATAACTGCCACGTCATTCACTCTCCCATTCACTCTCCCAAATTCACTCTCCCTATCATTACTCTATTATATACAGTCACGGAGAATCGTCAAAATCGATAGATCTCATCATCTACGGAACAGAAAAAAAGGTACAAATAAAAAATTTCTTTACAAGGTGTCAGATTACATATGAATCTTTACACATCCTTGCAATGAACGTGACGGTTTAAAAAAGATAGCCGACAACAAGCGGTACTTACCCACGCATGAAATTGCACGTCGATTTCTCCAACAGTTGCGCAAAGCGAAATCAAAGGCCAAATTAATCGCCTATCAATATAAATGCATCCCCATGATCAACAACTGAATCATTCTGCACGCTCGCTCACTCAAGTGATGTGCTTCACATTTGGACAGAAACTTCCAAAGGAGGCAGACAGAAGAGGAGGGCCGGAATTTGAAAGAGAAGGCAGAGAAAAGAAGGAGAAAGAGACGAAGATACGGGAGGGAGGAGGAGGAGGAGAATAAGAGGAAAGAGAAAGAGAGAAAAGAGAAAAAGGGAGGAACCGGAGAAAGAAGAGAAGGGAAAAAGAGCAAAGAGAGAAGAGAGTGGAGATTTTGGTTTTGAAGTTGTGTTTTTTTATGCATCCAAATTCCAGTCTTTGGATGGGTTATTATTATTATTATTATTATTAATATTAGTTGGCGGGGTTGGGCGAACAGGGAAAAAGTTAAGGGATTCTTTTGCAAATATATCCTGGGCATTAAATTAGGGCAGAAGGAAATCGAGCTTATCTTCCTGTCTCGATTCGACGGATGGGGGCCGAAGAACTGCAACAGCAGCCGCAGAAAGCTGGCAATGGTGTCGGGGGCTTGGCGACTCCAACGCCCATCTCTGAGGCGCAGTTCCTGTCGTGGAAGCGCCGAAAAGTTCGACTTTTGTGCTGTTCTCGTTGCTCGGGGGTTCCGATACTTTGATTATTTGTGTTCATCTTGTTTCGCTGCAATTTCCGATACTTTGATTATTTGTGTTCATCTTGTTTCGCTGCAATTTCATCTTTAATGGATTTGTATTTTTTGAATTTCATTGTTGGAGGGTGTCCCTGCTCGGAGTTTCTGTTGTTCTCTTCGTGCTCGGAGTTTATTTAATAAGTTCCCATCAATACTCGTTCCTTGTCATTGTTTGATTCGTCGCCTTCTTTCGTTTGTTTATCGTTTCATCGGGGATTTTCTCCGTCTCTAGGAAATAAAGCGGAAATCTGGTTGTATGAGGCTTATATCTTTCGCACTCCATTCGATTTCCATCTTTATAATTCTTTTCTCAAGGAAAATTTTAATTTTTATTATACTTATTTCGATCCCCTCTTTCAGGATCGTTCAAATTCGATCATCAGAAGTAAATACTAATACGACTGTTTTTCTGAAAGAAAATAGGTCATATTTTTTTAGCATCAATGTTTGTATTCTCTACTATCGTACTTACGACTAGTTTTGACTTTGGGATTTATACGCCATTATCCCTTGCCATTTGTTTCACGAGTCTAGACAGAGTAGAGTGCTAGAAACTGTATTGCCTGTTGGGAGATTTAAACTTATGTTGGAGCTTTTCTCTTGTAAAATTTGCAGTATCATATGGTTTCTTGTGTTTTTTATTTTTTAGATGTACTATGGAAGTTGTTTTTTTCCCGCATATCTTGCCTGAGATGCATACTTAAGATCCAATTACGCATGCTTAATAACCAATAGTATCTTAAATGAATGTTTGTATAAGTGAGATAGTGAATATACTGGTAGGCATCTGTAATGACACATTGGATGTATGCAATCTTGATAGTATTGTGAAATGAGAAATTAAGGGAGTGTTTGGTTTCTTCCGTTTTCTATTTTCATTTTCTAGAAAATCATATTTTTTCATTTTATAGAAAATGATTTTATTTCATTCTCTAGTTTTCCAGAAAATATTAACTCTTTTTCTAGAAAATAAGTGTGGAAAATACAAACCAAATATATTTTTTGGAAAATCATATTTTCTCAAAAAAATGAAAATAGAAAACGAGGATGGAAAATGGGAACCAAACGCAGCTTGAAGTTTTGCTACAATTTGAATAGTTTTCAAATCTAGAGAAACTTGGAGTATACATATATGTATGTGCTCTTACAGCACTTAACCCTTGAACTTGTTGACTTAGTGTTCTTCCAATTATTTCGACCTTGTTGTGAACAAGGACTATAATGGATATAGTTCTATATGTTGTACCTGGTAATGTCATGTACCATTTAGGTAGCTACTTAAGTTTTACCCTTCCTTCTTGTTTAAGTTAGTTCTTGAATTATCTTAGATACACCAAACATAATGAACATCTTGTGTTGTAGTTCACCTCATTGTAAATTTTCATTAATATTTGAGCGGTTGGTTACTTTGGTTTTCCTGTGGAGCTCCATTGCTCCAGTTATCTGATTGCTAAGCAAATGCTCCATTTGCTCTTAGTCTGTTAGGCATGTGCTTCTTGTGTAATTCATATAGATGAATGCATATGCAAGTTATTTACTTTGCTCACTTGATTGCTTATTGGTCTACTTAATCTAGTTATTATTGTCAGCCAAATCTCAAGTTAATGTTCATAAACAGGATGCTGAAGCAGCAGCAAGAAAAGCTGAAGCAGCTCAAAAACGTGCAGAGGACATAGCTGCAGGAACAGTTCAGATGAATGGCCGCGAGCTTTTTCGCCATGAGCCTTGGGTATTTGATAATGATCAATACTGATTTTCTTGACGTCAGAGGTTAGTGTGGTTTGTTACTCAACTTCCTTTGGCTTTTTGCCTATCTTGTGGATTTTCAGATGTGTAGCAGCATTTGTTTCTTTTGAATACACTTATTCCTAGTTAAGATTTGTGTAGTAATTCTTAGTAGAGTTGTTTCCTAGTTTTGCAAGATAGAAATTCCAAGGGTGGTTTGGAATCGGGATTAGGTCAGACCAGCTGGATGAATTTTTGGACTTGAAGATATTCATACTAGGATGTTTGTTAGCAGCAAACTGGATCGCATAGAATGTTGCACAATGCCCCTTGTTTCCTCTCCAATGCTTTATCCTTGGCTACTCAATGTAGTTTTCATTTGATTTACCTTTCGAGCCATGTTCCTAAAGACTGATAGTTTTTGAAACTATACCTTGTATGCTTAAAGTTAATTTGCTGTTCCTTTTTAATAGTTTAATAAGCTACTGCTACTACTTACAGGTACTCAAGCAACAAAAGAGGAAAGAAATATGTCATATATCTAAGAGGATTTCGTGTTGGTGGTAAAACTTGACACTATATTAAAATTTGAGCTATGTAGTTCTTTGGATGAATTACCATTTTATGTAGTTCGTGTTTGACATGCCTTGAACCAATTTATGTGATTTGTAAACTGAGACATTTTGAAGCCTCAGTAAAAGATCCTCTTTGTTCAACAAATGCAGTGTCAAGGTTGTAGCAGCATTGTATCCTGAGGTTCATGCTTGCTATTTGCTAACATGCGCAATGCTTATGATGTACTTATTATATCTCGTATAAAATATGATAAAAAAAATGAGATAATATGAATTTTTTGCCTATGCAATTAAATGTAAAATCAAATTAATTTGATTGTGACTAATTTATTTAATATATGAAAAAATATTATTATAAATTAAGAAAAAATTTCTTATATATAATATTTATCGTCTAGCTTTCTTGGTTATCGTATATTAAAATTTCGAGGCCTTCAAAATTTGTAACTTACAATGTATAGATTATATCTCGTATACAATGTGATAATATTAATTTTTTACCCATGCAATATAAAACAAATTATTTTGTCTTTGACTAATATATTTAATATGTAAAAAAAGTATTATTACAAATTATTAAAAGCTTTCTTGATTACCGTCTACATCGTATATTAAAATTTTGAGGCCCTTAGGATTTATAACACTAGATACAGTGACGTATAATTGGCCATGACTGAAAATAGGTTTCTTTAAAAAAAAAGTCCTACATGAGATAATAGTTGTCTTTTACTTTTGTTAATTATCATTCCATATGAAATAATTAATGGAAATTGTCTTCATTAAAACTTGAATAGAAGTCTTGGATCAGAAGAGTTCAATGACATTCTAATAATTAATGGAAATTGTCTTCATTGAAACTTGAATAGAAGTAATGACATTCTAATAATTAATGGAAATTGTCTAAACTTGAATAGAAGTCTTGGATCAGAAGAGTTCAATGATATTCTTAAAATAAGAACTTTATGAGTCTATAACCTGCATTACTTCCGATAAGAATTTTTCCTTCTAAAACATGATTTCCAAGCTTTATGATGATCAATCTAGTTCCATTGCATAATCCAAAAAAATGATCTTTGTTTCGTAACAATATAATAGGAGTTCTAATTTTCAAATTTAGTTCATGATTTGGAACTTCAGAGCATCTAATTCCATTTAAAAAATCGAGCATATACACATCGCACAATAGATCAACAATTTTATTTGAATGATATAATGAATTAGAATTTAAATACAACATTCCCTCCAAATTATTTAGTAATATCATGTATTCATTTATGGACTAAACAACATCAATAGTGGGTGTTAATATAACTCTGCTAGAAGTATGTTATATTAATTATTGTACCACCAAACAACATATATGCATTCTTGACGATTGTTGCAATGACATCATCACTGTCTTGAAGCAGCATTTCAACTGGAATATCAATGGTCGCATAGCCGTCATTTGTTTCTTCAATTTTTCCATCTCTTATATTTGAAATCCAATAAAAAATCTCTTGATTTCATCACTATTGATCCGGGTTGATGATTTTCTAGTGAGACTGGGGGCTCGGTCGGGCTCGGTTTCCACTCTAAGCCGGGAGTGGTTAACTCGGGGTCGGCCTCCCGAGGTCGGGTACCCGGGTCGGCCCCCCGAGGTCGGGTATCCGGGCCGGCCTCCCGAGGTCGGACACTTGGGGTCAGCCTCTCGAGGTCGGGTATTCAGGTTCAGTTGAACCGTTATAGCTCGTTCCCATCAGTAATGAGGTGGCAGCCCCCCGATTTAATTATCACCTGACAGAGTCGTCAAGAGTTAAGGAGAAGCAGAAGAGACAGTTTACTCAGGGTGTCAGGCGGCTGTGTCAGTCTCACAACATTAATGTAGCTATCGCCGATGTGATATACCCGCTGATCATTCTTTAATGAGACAGGACAGTTCTGACACAGCAGAGAGTTTCCCTCCCCCTATATAAACCCCCCTGGGGGCTCCAAAAAAAAGGATTTTTTGCTGTCATTTTGTAACCACACCACCATATTGTGAGTTCCGTGCTGGTCCGAGCCGAGTAACTTGAGTCGGGTCCCCATTCAAACCCAAGTCAAACCCCTGAATTGCAGCAGACCGGGTCATCTAGGTCAGACCGAGTTAGCCGAGCGAGAACCGATCTTCGCTTGTCGACAGGATCAAATTTGGCGCCGTCTGTGGGAATCTCGCCTGATCGAAAGACGAAGATGAGTGACTCCAATCGGGTGACCGTTACTCTTTCACAAGAAGACTTGGATCTGCTGATAGAAGCCAGAGCCAGAAAGCTGGTAGCCGCGCAACAAACAGCCGCCCAACCCACCTGGGCGGGACCGACCGAGCCCACGACCCAAGGGGGCAACGAAGGAGGAGTTCGTTAGGGGGACAGTCCCCATTTCCACCGAGCTTTGTTTGGCCCGGCGGAGGGGGCGGGACAGTCTGACCCCCATGAAACCTCTTCCAGTCAAGCCAGAGCTGATAAAGGAAAGGCTCCCCTTGTGCCGACCCCGGGGGAGCATACTGGGTTCCCCTTTTCTCGCCAGATTCTACAGGAACCGCTTCCCAAGCGCTTTCGACTCCTGTCTATTCCCGAGTATGGAGGGGCTACGGACCCGGAAGAGTATTTAAAGAAATTTGAGAACGCTTCGATGCTACATCAGTACCCGGATGGTGTTAAGTGCAGGGCCTTCCTGACCACCTTGGTAGGGCCAGCCCAGCGGTGGTTTGACAGACTCCCGGAAGGATCAATCAAGGACTTCGCTAACTTCAAAAGACTGTTCCTGCAGCATTTTGCGAGCAGCAAAAGGCATCACAAGACCAGCTTAAATATGTTCACCATGAAGCAGGGCTCCAAAGAGCCCCTGAAGGCCTACATCAAGAGGTTTAATCAAGTCGTGTTAGACGTACCCACTGCCACGTCCGAGGTGCTAGTCAGTGCCTTTGCTCAAGGCTTACAAGAAGGCGAGTTCTTTAGATCCCTGATCCGAAAACCTCCGAATGACTTTGAAAGCCTTCTGGGCAAGGCCAGTAAATATGTGGATGTAGAAGAAGCACAGGTCGCCAGGCGGCCGGAGGCTAGGCCTGCGCCCGAGACCCCTCAGCATCATCAGAGAAGCGCACCTCCTGGAGGACCTCTCAGAAGCCCCAGGGCTATGGGACACCGACCAGGAGCCGAGAGGGGAATAGTTCAGCAAGTGGCCCAGGGTTGCATCCCTTCCAGGTGACAACCCTACTGTTCTTTTAATAACAGCCATACCCACGACCTTCAGGATTGCTGGCAGGCCGGCAGAGGTCGCTGTCGTACCGGTCGAGGAAGTCCAAGAGGAGCTCACCAAGGAGGTGGTCGAGGTCGGGGAAGGGCACCGCCAAATCAATCCGAGTCCCCTGCCCGACCGACCGCCCCTACCGTTAGACAGTTGTTCCCAACCCCCGGCTCCACCGAGCCCGGAAATGCCAGCGAAGAGCAAGCTAATCAACAAAATGAAGTGCACGAGTCTATCAACGTAATTTTGGGCGGACCCACCTATGGAGATTCCAATAGAGCTCGGAAGTCGCAGGTCAGACGTCTTGATATCTATCAAGTGGGTTGCAGTTCCTCCCAAGCTCAGGGGCCGCAAATCAGCTTTGGCTCCGCTGACCTACAAGGAGTAGAAGTACCGCACGACGCCGCCTTGGTCATCACGGCGGTCATAGCAAATTATCAGGTCCACAGGACCATCGTGGATACAGGGAGTTCTGTGAATATTTTATACTTAAAGGCATTTGAGCAGCTGCAAATTGAAACTACTGAGTTACAACCTGTGGCTACACCTCTATTCGGATTCACCGGCAATGAAGTTCAACCACTCGGCCAGATCAAATTAGCCATCTCACTCGGAGAGGAACCCTTGCGAAGAACCAGGTGGTCCACTTTCCTCGTGGTGGACACACCTTCAGCCTACAACGCTATCCTGGGCCGACCGGCCTTGAATGAATTCCGAGCTGTAACGCCTACCTTCTATCTGAAGGTCAAGTTTCCGGTGGGCGATCAGGTCGGCGAAGTCAGAGGGGATCAAAAGGTGGCTCGCCGGTGCTATGTGGATGACGTCCGAGTGGAAGGAAGACCTTCCGAGCTCCGCTGACCAGTTGCCACATGGTGCAGTCCTCTCAGCCTTCTCCCTGGGCTGATTTGATAGAAGAAAAGGAAGAGGTCCAGCTTTTGCCTGGCCGAGAAGAGACTCAGGTGAGGATAGCTCCCGGACTGCCGCCCGAACTACGACAACAGCTAATAGAATGTTTGACCCAAAACCAAGATGTGTTTGCCTGGTCCCAGCAGGATCTGAAAGGGGTCAGACCCGAGGTCATGAAGCATAAATTACACGTGTACCCTGACGCCCGACCTGTGAAGCAAAGAAAAAGAGACTTCAGTCCTGAACAGAATAAGATTATCCAGGCCGAGGTGGAAAGGTTACTGAAAGCAGGACACGTCCGAGAGGTGCAGTTTCCCGCCTGGCTGGCCAATGTGGTGCTGGTCTCCAAGCCAGGCGACAAGTGGAGGGTCTGCATTGACTTTAGAGACCTTAACAAAGCTTGTCCTAAGGATTGCTACCCTCTCCCTCATATAGACCAGATGGTGGACTCTACCGCGAGGAGTGAGCTCATCTGTATGCTGGATGCCTACCAGGGATACCACCAAGTACCCTTTCCCGGGATGATCAAGAGAAGGTCAGTTTTGTCATGGCTGAAGGCACTTATTGTTACACAGTTATGCCCTTCGGGCTCAAGAATGCGGGGTAACCTACCAAAGGCTGATGAACAAAGTTTTCAAGAATCAGCTCGGGAGGAACGTAGAAGTGTACGTAGACGATATTCTCATTAAGTCCATCCGAGCTGCCGACCTGATAGTAGATGTGCGAGAAACCTGTTGCACTCTTCGGAGGTATGGCCTTAAACTCAATCCGTCCAAATGCCTGTTTGGAGCCAAAAGTGGAAAATTCCTTGGCTACATCCTGACCGAACGGGGGTAGAGGCTAATCCAGGCAAGGTGAAAGCTCTACTAGACATGCCACCGCCCAAGAACTTAAGGGAGGTTCAACGCCTGATGGGGAGGATCACTGCCTTATCCCGATTCATCTCCCGGTCGGCTGATAGAAGTCTGCCGTTCTTCAAGATCTTACGGAAGACCACCAAGTTCCAGTGGGATGCTGAGTGTGATCAAGCTTTTGAAGAGCTGAAGACCTACTTGGCCAGTCTACCGGTGCTTGCTAAACCTGAGGAGGGAGAGTCATTGTATGTTTATTTATCTACTACTGAGGGAGCTGTGAGCGCCTTGCTTGTAACCCAGAAGGAGACCGAGCAGGAGCCGGTCTACTTCTTTGGGCACCTACTTAAGGAAGTCGAGTGTAGATACACTACACTCGAGAAATTGGCTTATGTGCTCATGTTGATGGCTCGGCGTTTGCGCCCCTATTTCTTGGCCCATCCCATCCGAGTGCTGACCAATAGTACACTCGGGAAGGTGCTGATCAATCCAGAAATCTCAGGTCGGATGAGTTAAGTGAGTACGATATCCAGTATTAGCCCTGGACTGCAATTAAAGCTCAGGCGTTGGCCGATTTCCTCAGTGAGCTCCACAAGGAAGAAGAAGAAGAGGCATGGAAGATCTATGTGGATGGGTCGGCCACTCGGGTAGGGAGTGGCGTGGGGGTCTTACTGTTGTCTCCCAAAGGAGACCCCCTTCATCTGGCGGTGCGCCTAGAGTACCAGGCCACTAATAACCAAGCAGAGTACGAGGCAGGTTGAGCAACTCAGGAATGGTAGTCTCCAGCTTGTTCATCCGATAGTTCATCACAAATTGTGAATAACTTTTCAGCAAACAATGCAGAATTAAGTCAATACTTAGTTCATGATCCATTGCAAATCCGAGTGTGCTTAGTCGCTCAATGTACCCCAACATCTTCAACACAAACTGTGAGACAGAAGTGTCTTCCTGCATCTTAGAGGTGAAGAGGGGTCTGGAGACCTCGAACCTTTCAGATCTCGCCTGCTCGTCAAACAGCTCATGAAGATGGAAGATGATGGTATAAGCATTCATATGCTCATGCTGCTTTTGTAGCTCAGGTACCATAGCGGCTAGCATGATGCAACTCGCAAGTTCAGAATCGGTCACATGTTTCTGATAGGCCACTAACTGGTCTGGAGTTGCATTTTCGGGAGGACGGTTGGGAAGTTGATCTTCAAGGACATAAGCAAGCTTTTCTGCCTTGAGGACTATCCTCAGGTTTCGAAGCCAGTCCATTAAGTTTGGCCCAGTCAGCTTATTGGTGTCCAAAATGGAACGCAAATTCAGAGAAGACATGATCAAGTGATTATCCTAGAAATACAAATTGAGCTTATGTGAGAAGAATGATAAAGAATGCATCAACATACATTAATTAAATCATATTTATTTTTCGAATTGAATAACCCTTTTTATCAATTCAGGAGATCGTAGGAACATCTCCAAATAGGTTGATATCCAACCATAGATAAGAACAACCATGGTTGTGGCCATCAAGTTATTCTTAGCTATGAAGGTAGGTAATTATACCGATTACATATCACATATATGTAACTATCACTTATGCTATCAACTAATTGAATGATTGCATAAATCATTGGGTTGTTAACTCATTAACAAGTATGCAATAATATACATAGCACCCAACTGCACCCTCTTTACATCGACCTTGGCTATGGCACAACAAATCGATGCTCCAAGCTTAAGGCTGACCCATTAATCAAGAAATAGTTTTAATATGGTTGGAGCTCATTCAACCGTTTAGTCAGGCTTGGATGTGTCCAACAACCAAAACTAAGGATTGACCTCTGACTCCAACTATATTAATCATAAACTAATTCCATGGTTTGAACATGTTGAGGTTCAAGCCGGGCATGAATGTGTCCATCAACCCAAACGAGAAACAAAACTCCGGTTCTGACCATATTAATGGAAGGTGTTGGCCTTAATATTTTGTAAGGGGTTTTGGGTCTCATCCTTTTCTTTCTAAGCACATTCATGACATATAATTATGTCATGTACTAACGATTTCCTTAATAAAGTATGTATGTGACTTAATTTATCAAGTCTCATTAATTGAATTAGGAACCGGATTTCCTAATTCTAATGTCATACTTTATTTAAGAAATTGTTTTGGGAAACAATTTCCTAAATTGTCATAATCAATTTCGGAAATAATATGTTTAAGACTTTGATTTCTCTAAATCAAATCTTATTAAATTAAGAGACAGATTCCCTTAATTCAACCACATATTATTTTCATGAAAATCTTATTTAAGGAAATAAACTCTATAGGAAACAATTTTCCTAATTAATTTTGGAGACAATAATATGTAAGAAATCAAATAAGGAAATTATCGTTTGAAAATCACCTCAAAAATTTTCAAGATTTGATCACATATTTTATTTATGGACTAATTAATTACAACAAATTATTTTCTTTGGGTGGCTCCCCGAGGCTAGATACCCAAAGAAAAGAAATTTGTCGTAAATCTAATTTGGCCCGCTCCCCGAGGCGTACCCAAATTAAACTTGACAATTCTTATTCAAAATAGGAAATTAAATTACAACAACTAACTTTAATTTGGGTGGCTCCCCGAGGCACTCCCCAAAGTAAAGAATTTTGTTAATAATTTAAAACCAATTCGAATTTAATTTTCAATTAATGATCAATAAATTTGTCTAGACTTTCTTGAAAGAAAGTGCCCAAAATTGCGAGCTTTCCATAATAGGTTTTCAGAATAATTGTAAGTTTCTGGTACAAAGAAAACTTACATATTTCCAAAATTGGAAAATTTTCAAAATTGGAAAATTTTCAAAATAGGAAATTTCCAAAATTGAAAAGTTTCCAAAAATGGGAAGTTTTCACAATTATCATAAAATTTTAGAAACTAGGATATTTCAAAAGTTTGCGAAATTTTATGAGGATTTCCAAACTTTGAAATTCCTAAATCTAAAATTTATCATAATTGGAAAGTTTTCATAATTGGAAAATTTTTCAAAATTGAGATCATGACAAAGTTTTCCGCAAAACAATTATATGATTATGTCGAACACTAACCGGCTCTGATAGCATTGTTGGGACCGGGTGCATGTTGACATGGATGCGGGTTCGTAATTTTAGAATTAATTACGTGCAACGGAAGGTTTAACATAAATAATTTCATAAATTATTTAACCACACATCTAAGCATGCAACCTTATATTGTGTAGACATGATCATACATTTAAAATTTTGCAGAAAGTAAACTAATTTATTTAGTACCTCGCGTAACTCGAAGGAAGGGACGAGATCCAACCGTAAGCGTCCTTTGGAAGTTCCGCCTCTATTCGCGTCCACGCCGAGTTTTCTTCGGGATGACTTCGCAAAGCCACGAGTTTCGTGCCGACAAGAACTACTAGATTCTCCAAAGCACGACAAGAATACCAAGAGAGAGATGAGAAGACTAACCACCAAACGAAAAACGGAATCAAGATTCCAGGAGGAAGGAAGGAATTGCGCCCGCTTCTTCTTCTTCTTCGGCAGCTGCTTGGTGGATGAAGCTCACGGCAACAAAGGGAGTGCCTCTAGGGCCGGTGGCACTAGAGGAGGGAGAGAGAGAGGGCTTATTCCTTGATCTCTTAGATTAATTTCCAAGTCTTGCCATGGTTCCTTTATATAGTAGCCTCTCAATCGCCAAGTCTCCTTTTTATGGAATAAATTTTCATAAGAAATTTATCATATAAATTTTTCTATGAATTATTCCATCATGCCAAGTTTTTATCATAATTTAATTTATAATAACAACAACCATGTCTCCCCTTTTATTATGGAATAAATTTTCACAAGAAATTTATTATATAAATTTTTCTTATCATGGAAAAATCAATTCATAATTGATTTTATAAAATAAAATAAACTATTCAAAGTTTATTTTAATTTCCATGAAAATAATAAACCAAACTTCGGTTTATAAAAATTTATATATATTATCCATAATTTTATAAAACAAACCACGCTCGGTTTATTTTATAATTTGAACAAAACAATTTGGTTCTCCCCTTTTAATGTGGCCGGCCAAACAAAGAGGGTGGGGACCCTCTTTGGCCGGCCAAACCCAAGCCTATACCATACGAATTAAACTCATTTAATTCGTCCAATAAGTCTTCAAAAGACTTAGCCATTTTATGCTTCCGATGCGTCTCTGAAAAATTCAGATTCGACTTATCTCTCTTGATCGGAAAATCCAATTTTCAACTCGTTTTAAATCCCTCGGATTACTCGTAGTACGTGTGACTAAATAGGCTTTCGATTTATGTTGGCCGTCTATAATTAACCAATTATAGAATGATCATGAGTGGCACCTTGTAGTACATCATGATCCCCAATTAATCGAAAGATCAACGGTTGACCTCAGAAATAATTCTGAAACCCTTCAGCAGCTTTAATGAATCATGCCTCATTCCCTTCACCATCTTATACCCACTCGGTTCAGGACACGATCTATGTGTGTCAGTCCCCACTAGGCTGACTACATCACACCTAGCCCAAGTAATGTCTTTCTCGTCCAACGGATTCTAATTACTCTCATGTTTCTGAGAGATTCATACTCGGAACATGTGATGCTCTGGCCAGAGGCTTCGAGTAACAATCCGACGATAGGCCTTGGGTATACATCTCCTCGCAAGGAGTGGTGAATCCTTTGTAGGTTGTTCAAACATCTTCGGGCACTTCGGCTTATACCCAATCATCCTGGGTCCACACCTCCTTAGAGATTCTTGCTTAAGATGTCAAAGTATAAGTCTTCATGACCAAGATGACTTGAACACCGCAAGTCAAAGGAACATCGCACTTAAGCTGCAGTAAGAACTTCATTGACATATCTATATGTAGATTACCATATGAAGTTTTACAGCTAGTCACTCCAATGAACTAGTTCCCTTAACTAGCATTCATATTTATCTCCGGACATCCCAATGTCACCAGCCAGTGAGAATCAGCTGATTAGAGAATAACCCATGCTAGTCTCCACAGAATTGATAGTGTCCGTTTATCAATTCATCGACTAGGGACAATTTCAATACTTCACAATTGCACATGTAGAGATAATCACTAGTTGTGAATTCATCACAAATTCTCTCATGCTGTGAATTGTATTGCGGACATTCAGTAAATGAGTTTAAGATCTCAATCAAATACACGAACATGTATACTCAAATAGTGAATATTCATTTATTAAAGTAAATGATTACAATCATAAGCGATTACTTTAGGACACTTCTCTCATATTACTAACAGGAGGCGCTTAGTCCGACTGACTAGGCTCCGGGCTCGGTCGGCATACCTCCTTCCCGCCTTTCTACGCGTCCCGTCACATTCTTGATCTTCTTCCTTAAATGTCGGATTCCCCATCAAATCTCCATTAATGCTGGACCACGTGTCATCTCCCGACTGGAGACCTCTAGCAACGAAGCGTCATCGGCATGGCTCGTGCGACGTTTGAATGAAACTTCGAGGTCTTTCGCAGTCTACATATCCTTGGGATTAGAATCTATAGAGATAGATCAAAAAGATTGCTTGGTCTTTCGCAGTCTACATATATAGACCGAGTGCTAAAAAGGTTTAGCATGTCGGAATCCAAGAAAGGTTACCTTCCCATCAGGCATAGGATCAACCTTTCAAAGTCTATGTGTCCGCGCACAGAAGACGAGAGAATTTGCATGAATAAGATTCCTTATGCATCCGGGATAGGATCTATCATGTATGCTATGTTATGTACTAGGCCCGATGTATCGTATGCTCTGAGTGTCACAAGCAGATACCAGTCTGATCCAGGAATGGATCATTGGAGATGACACGTGCCATGCCGATGCCGATGCCGATGACGCACGAGCCATGCCGATGACGCTTCGTTGCCAGAGGTCTCCAGTCGGGAGATGACACGTGGTCCAGCATTAATGGAGATTTGATGGGGAATCCGACATTTAAGGAAGAAGATCAAGAATGTGACGGGACGCGTAGAAAGGCGGGAAGGAGGTATGCCGACCGAGCCCGGAGCCTAGTCAGTCGGACTAAGCGCCTCCTGTTAGTAATATGAGAGAAGTGTCCTAAAGCAATCGCTTATGATTGTAATCATTTACTTTAATAAATGAATATTCACTATTTGAGTATACATGTTCGTGTATTTGATTGAGATCTTAAACTCATTTACTGAATGTCCGCAATACAATTCACAGCATGAGAGAATTTGTGATGAATTCACAACTAGTGATTATCTCTACATGTGCAATTGTGAAGTATTGAAATTGTCCCTAGTCGATGAATTGATAAACGGACACTATCAATTCTGTGGAGACTAGCATGGGTTATTCTCTAATCAGCTGATTCTCACTGGCTGGTGACATTGGGATGTCCGGAGATAAACATGAATGCTAGTTAAGGGAACTAGTTCATTGGAGTGACTAGCTGTAAAACTTCATATGGTAATCTACATATAGATATGTCAATGAAGTTCTTACTGCAGCTTAAGTGCGATGTTCCTTTGACTTGCGGTGTTCAAGTCATCTTGGTCATGAAGACTTATACTTTGACATCTTAAGCAAGCATCTCTAAGGAGGTGTGGACCCAGGATGATTGGGTATAAGCCGAAGTGCCCGAAGATGTTTGAACAACCTACAAAGGATTCACCACTCCTTACAAGGAGATGTATACCCAAGGCCTATCGTCGGATTGTTACTCGAAGCCTCTGGCCAGAGCATCACATGTTCCGAGTATGAATCTCTCAGAAACATGAGAGTAATTAGAATCCGTTGGACGAGAAAGACATTACTTGGGCTAGGTGTGACGTAGTCAGCCTAGTGGGGACTGACACACATAGATCGTGTCCTGAACCGAGTGGGTATAAGATGGTGAAGGGAATGAGGCACGATTCATTAAAGCTGCTGAAGGTTTCAAAATTATTTCTGAGGTCAACCGTTGATCTTTCAATTAATTGGGGATCATGATGTACTACTAGGTGTCACTCATGATCATTCTATAATTGGTTAATTATAGACGGCTAACATAAATCGAAAGCCTATTTAGTCACACGCACTACGAGTAATCCGAGGGATTTAAAACGAGTTGAAAATTAGATTTTCCGATCAAGAGAGATAAGTCGAATCTGAATTTTTCAGAGACGCATCGGAAGCATAAAATGGCTAAGTCTTTTGAAGACTTATTGAACGAATTAAATGAGTTTAATTCGTGAGATCGTGGCTTGGGTTTGGCCGGCCAAAGAGGGTCCCCACCCTCTTTGTTTGGCCGGCCACAATAAGAGGGAAGAACCAAATTGTTTGGTTCAAATTTATAAAATAAACCGCGCGTGGTTTGTCTTATAAAATTATGGATAAAGAAATTTGTATAAAGAAATTTATATAAAGAAATTTATATAAAGAGATTTATTTTTCATGGAAATTAAAATAAACCTTAGATTGGTTTATTTTATTTTATAAAATCAATAATGGATTGATTAACCATGATAAAGAAATTTATATAAAGAAATTTCTTTACATAATAAAAGGGGAGACATGGTTGTTTTTATTATAAATTAAGTTATAATAAAAACTTGGCATAACAGAATTATTCATAGAAAAATTTATAAGATAAATTTCTTATGAAAAATTTATTCCGTTAAGAGGAGACTTGGCGATTAAGAGACTACTATATAAAGATACCAAGGCAAGGCTTAGAAAGAAATCGAAGAGATCAAGGATTCTTCCTAGCCTCTCTCCCTCTCCCTCTTCCAGTGCCGCCGGCCCTAGAGCCCTCCCCCTTTGCTGTGAGCTTCCACCACCAAGAAGAAGCCGAAGAAGAAGAAGAAGCGGGCGCGACTCCTTCCTTCCTCCCGGAATCTTGATTCCGTTCTTCGTTTGGTGGTTAGTTTTTTCATCTCTCTCTTGGTATTCTTGTCGTGCCTTTGGAGAATCTAGTAGTTCTTGTCGGCACGAAACTCGTGGCTTTGCGAAGTCATCCCGAAGAAAACCCCGCGTGGACGCGAATAGAGGCGGAGCTTCCAAGGGACGCGACGGTTGGATCTCGTCCCTTTCTACGAGTTACGCGAGGTATTAAGTAAATTAGTTTACTTTCTGCAAAATTTAAATGTATGATCATGTCTCCACAACATAAGGTTGCATGCTAGATACGTGGTTAAAATAATTTGAGAAATTATTTATGCTAAACCTTCCGCTGCACGTAATTAAATTTTAAAATTACGAACCCGTATCCATGTCAACATGCACCCGGTCCCAACACCTCCTTCGACTAGACTTGAGGGGGAGCTTGTGATCCGGGTTGATGATTTTCTAGTGAGACCGGGGGCTCGGTGGGCTCGGTTTCCACTCTAAGCCGGGAGTGGTTATCTCGGGGTCGGCCTCCCAAGGTCGGGTACCCGGGTCGGCCTCCCGAGGTCGGGTACCCGGGTCGGCCCCCCGAGGTCGGGTATCCGGGCCGGCCCCCCGAGGTCGGGTATCCGGGCCGGCCTCCCGAGGTCGGGCACTCGGGGTCAGCCTCTCGAGGTCGGGTATTCAGGTTCAGTTGAACCGTTATAGCTCGTTCCCATCAGTAATGAGGTGGCAGCCCCCCGATTTAATTATCACCTGACAGAGTCGTCAAGAGTTAAGGAGAAGCAGAAGAGACAGTTTACTCAGGGTGTTAGGCGACTGTGTTAGTCTCACAGCATTAATGTAGCTATCGCCGATATGATTTACCCGCTGATCATTCTTTAATGAGACAGGACAGTTCTGACACAGCAAAGAGTTTCCCTCCCCCTATATAAACCCCCCTGGGGGCTCCAAAAAAGAGGATTTTTTGCTGCCATTTTGTAACCACACCACCATATTGTGATTTCCGTGCTGGTCCGAGCCGAGTAACTTGAGCCGGGTCCCCATTCAAACCCAAGTCAAACCCCTGAATTGTAGCAGACCGGGTCATCTTAGTCAGACCGAGTTAGCCGGGCGAGAACCGATCTTCGCTTGTCGACAGGATCAACTATATTCATCAAAAGCTGAATTCTGAAGTCGCATGTTCTTAATCAATCTTAAAACTTTACAATATCTCCTAGATACGACGAATTAATAGTTGTATGAACAATATCATATCTGCTATCATTCAGAATAACTGACAAAATCTGCTTAAAATCACCACCGAGTACAACATATTTAATATGTTGTAACCTTGAAGGATTTGCAAATCTCAATATGTCACGGATTCTTTTGTCTAATGATTCAAAACAAAACTTGTGCATCATTGGAGCCTCATCCCATATGATAAGTGTTGGTCTCGTGTAGGCCGGCTAGAGTGGGGGAGGGGATGAATAGTCATGCAAATAAATTAGAACTTTCTCTTACTTTTTAACTTAGCAAGGACAATTAGTTAATTAAACAGTTAAATCAATTAACAACATAAAAAGAAATGAGTAAGAGACACAAGGAGTTACTAGGTTACAAACTAGGTGATTGTTAATCCACGATAGTGAAAGCTCTATTGGGTGATTTTTGGTCGTGCAGAATTAAGATCATCTGAACCCAACTCCGGTCTTCTCCTCGAGCAGGCTTCCTCTCCAACTTCTCATCCCTCAAACGTGTTTATTTTAGCCCTAGAGCCAATTATGAGATAATTGACAAAAGAACTATTGTATCATATTTTATTGGAGTAAAGCTCATTTTGGTTCCTCTTATTTTTCACTTACCTCAATATAGTCACTCATTTTTTCGGGCTACTAAAATAGTCCTCGTATTTTAAAATGTTTCCCGAATTCATCTTTATCTTAGATTTTCATTAAAAACAAACGAAGATAAGTCTATTACTTATTCATAAGCTCATTTTCATCCCTCTTGTTTGCCACTTATTCAAAAATAGTCCCTCATCTTTACAGACTGCCAAATGTACCTCATGTTTCAAAATATTTCCTAAATTCATCTTTTATATTAGATTTTCGTTAAAAATAAACGAAAATAAAGCCTATCACCCACTCATATCTCCTGCTAGTTCATTTCTTCACATTTTCTTTAAATTAATTTTTTTTTCTTTTGGCTAAATAAATTCTTAATCATCAATACGTATTTATCAATTGTAAAGCCACAAGAAAAAAAAGTTACGAACAACATGAGGTGTTTTGATAAGCTGTAAAAATTTAAGTTATAAACAGAAAATGCATATGACATGATGTGTGAGTAGGCCAGGCCAAGGATTGGATAACTTCCGTTTGTATCATACATCATTACAAAGAATATCTCGTTATCTGAAAAAAAACTAACGGAATATATGAAAGTTAACAAAAATCTAATAGGAAAGACAAATTCGGAAAATATTTTGAAACATGAAGGACCATTTTGGCATCTCGAAAAAGAAGAGAGACTATTTTTGGATAAGTGACAAACAAGAGGGACAAACATGGGCTTATAAATGCGTGATAAACTTTATCTTTGTTTGTCTTTAACGGAAATCTAACAGGAGGATGAATTTGACAAACATTTTAAAATATAAGGGACCATTTTGACAGCCCAAAAAGAGGAGAGACTATTTTAAGATAAGTGGAAAACAAGAGTGACGAATCATTACGTTGTATTAGCCCTAGAGCAGACTTCCTCAAGTAAGCTTCCTGAATCCAACTCTGACCTTCTCTTCGAACATACTTTCTCCCCAACTTTTCATCCCTTGGACGTGCTAGTATTATCCTTTCAGCCAATTATGAGATGATTGACAAGTGAACTATTGTATCATATTTTATTAATAAAAATGCAAAGTTTATGATTATTATATTTATTTCATATTTGTGCTAGATGAATAAGTATAATAATGTTCTTGGGTAATAGGTACTAATTTACATCATATCAATTGGCTGGTTAGTAGTTGGAGGATGTATATATATATATATATATATATATAAAGTCATCAATTGACCTACATGCTAGTCTCAATGCATTAATATTATCCTTATATATTAATATTAATATTTAACTAGGAATAGTTAATAGTAGTGTATACAAGAAAAATATTAATGCGCTGAAACTAATATGTAGGTTAATTGATAACTTAATCCATAAGTCATGGATATAGGATATCAAATTGATACATGAACATATATTAGATAATATATAATGAATTGACAAGCCATGAGAAAGTTTTATGGATATTTATATGAGTGTCATAAATTTTTTATAGTAACTATTGATATGAATATTCCTTAGGCCTGAAGTCACTACAGTTTCGTACATAAGAAGTTATGAACTTTGGTATCAGTAAATGTCACCCGTAATAGGATGGACTATAAAGTTGATTACTGGGTATGCAATACATTATGCGGAAGGATGTGAGTAATATAGATGAGATCTATCCTTTTTATATGACGGGAGTGATGTCTATGGGTTCCTTGATCGAGTAGGACTACTAAAATGCATGATCATGCTTAAATGAATCAATATGAGATATTTGAGCTCATTTGTTTGAGTGAGTCTACTTAGGAATCAAAAAACATAACTAGTGATAAGAGGGTGACATGGTCTATGCCTCATTGATCAATTTAGATATCGAGGATAGAAGGACTAAGTTATACAATGTAATAGATATGGAAAGATTAGGTCAGATCTCAATATTTTCGTCACTTAGGTAGCAATGATGCATTACTAGATGCACTCATTATTTATATATCTAAAATGGTTTTAGGTATATTGTCAATGTTATAAGAGCCTACTAAGTCATACACAAAGAACATATTATTTCGAAGACGCGTTTATTTTAGTTTGACTAAAATGTGATGAAGTTTAATATGAAATTGGAGTAATTGAGTTAGACTCAAATGAATCCAATTGGACTATGAGATTGAGTCTAATTCGAGTTATATTCATTTGGATTAGACTCAATCATTAAAAAGGAAGATTAAAGGTCTTAACCTTTTGTATTCATTAGATGAATATCACAGGTTTTAAGAATATTCATTGAGATGAATACAACATGACATTGATGCAAGGGAGACCAAGAGGCAAGGACCTTTGATATTCGTTGGATGAGTATAGAAGAATAGAGTCATTTTCATGAATGACTGTTGCTTCTTTCTCATTTCTTCTTCTTTGGCCGAAAATTATTTTCATCCTCTTTGTCATTTCTTGATGGAACCACTCAAGTGGCTAGCACTACGAAGGTGAGCCTTCTCTGAGATCGAGTTCGTGTGACGAACGGAACATGTTGGTGTGGATACTACTAGAGGCATGACCACTCTGATCGTGCGGAGATCAGTTGAACCAAGTTGTTGTCGGGATTGTACTAAGGGCACGCAACAAAGGTAACTACTCTAATTGAACTTTGTATATGACTTTCGGATGGATCTCTGGAAGGGATCGAATTTTCCGTTGCGTTATGTGTTTGTTTTTTGCATTCGATACCTACAGGATGTCGCGCACACCCATCTCATCTACCAGTATACTCTTCCACAACTTCTCATCCCTCGAATGTACGGAGCCCGTCAGCTCCCTTCCTGCACCATCCTTTTCTCTCACT
The DNA here is from genome assembly GCA_024364735.1 of Boesenbergia rotunda. Taxonomy (NCBI): domain Eukaryota; kingdom Viridiplantae; phylum Streptophyta; class Magnoliopsida; order Zingiberales; family Zingiberaceae; genus Boesenbergia; species Boesenbergia rotunda. Next base: position 489,538 of record JAGFNQ010002223.1, read on the forward strand.
GTGTCTTCCGTTCGACTTCTTATAAGCTATTACATACTTAGACACAAGAATCAAACACATTATGAACTAACTTGACTCGGTTAACCACATCAAAACCAACTCGGATGGTCCTTTGATTTTGCCCGGATGGTCCGGGTTGTGTAGGAGCCAATCCGGATGGCACCAGTCAATGGCTCCATCTAAATTCGAATGTTACAGCCCAACGTTCGAATTTCAGTCGACACCAGTCGAGTGTACAAAAGATCAGTCGACTGATCATTCTATGACCTCTACCAGTCGACCGATCCCACATCAGTCGACTGACCAAATCTTGAACCTAGTGTTTCCTATCCCGAATACACTTCACTCGCACTCAGACCCTCACGACTCACTTAACTCTTCTTGCAACCTCGACCTGTTACTTCAAGCCTTCTTCGCTTTGGCTCTCATCCCTCGGATGCATATAAGCCTCAGCTAGTCCTCATGTCATCCTTCACGTATGCTCGAAGTACGCTTCCCTCAGCTCATCGTTCCTGCCTTGTCCATGGTCCCTTGGATGCACTATCTTTCACCAGATCCGAAACCGTCAAACTAAGTTTATGTTGTTGGAGCAATCTAGGAATCTTCGATTTTGATGTTTGGACAAAGGTTTAAGTTAGGATTATTCTTGTATTTGATGTTGTATTGTGAGAATGCAGGATACAGGTACGAAGGTGAAAAGTCCAAGTGACATCTTGACAAAAGTAGACCCGACAACAAGGACTGAGGCTGAAGGAAGCTTCAGAAGGCAAGGCGTGATGGATGAAGAGGCATCCGAGGGGCGCAAGACTGATGGAGAAGGTTAGAAGGCTAGGTTTAGGTTGGTCGGGTGAGGACGAGTGTTGAGTGACTGTACTCGGGGTTGAAACCCTAGGTTTAGGGTTTGGGCAGTCGACTGATCTTCTATGCAGTCTACTGGTGTCGGCTGGAATTCAAACGTTGGGTTGTAACATTCGAATTCAGTTGGAACCAATGAACTGGTGTTGGATCCAGTGGACTGATATCGACTAGTTCAACCACGAGCTCTATTTAAGGGAGGTTGGCTAGGGTTGACGAAATTAGCTTTGGTTAAAGGTCAATTAGTAGTCTAAGTGCTCAGGTGAGTGTTGCAGGTTGTGGCGAGGTTTCTCCATCGACAAGGAGCTACACGAGCTAGCCGGAGGCTTTCCGGGGAGTCATCCATCGACGGATCGAGATCGTCCACCTTACGGACAGTCGTGGAGTAGGAGCTTTATCTCTGAACCACGTTAATGATTTTGTGTTAGCGATTTGTGCTTCTTGTTAGTTTTAGTTTTATTTTGTATTCCGTTGTACGCTAACAAACATAGGAAGAAACCGTGATTGAAGTGAGTAAACGGCTATTCACCCCTCTCTAGCCGTATGTATCGAGTCTCAACATATGTGTATCCTGTAGAACCTGCAACCTCAATTAACATATCAAATACAAGGGTGAACCTAACTTAAACCCTTTGCCCAAACGTTAAAACTCATGGTCCCACAGACCCTATATTGCTTTAACAATCTCTTCTTTTTTTAATGTTTGACAATACGTTTAAGTTAGAGAAAACAAATAGCAAATACAAATGCTAAACACTAAATGGACTTACGTTGCCAAGGCTACATCTTGTACTTACACCGCCAATGCATATGCAATGCAAATAATGCATGTATCCTATCACAAGGCATCCCCCACACCTAAACTCCCTAATGAGTAAGGATTTTCATTAACGGGCTTTTTAAGAACCTCTCCAAGGCTCCCCCTACAAATGGACTTACCAAGGACTTTTTAAGAACCTATCACAAGGCTCCTTCTTTGCCAATACATGAGCAACAATGTTCGCCCTTTACCTAAGCTCCCCCTTGAGCTAGGATTTCTTGTAAAAGTGTGTTTGGTTTCCCACTTAAACCTAACACTTCTTCCCCTTTGCCACACATCAAAATGAATTCCAACAATATCTCAATCATTGGATTCTTTACCCTGTAATGATCATAACCATTGCGTATTGACTCCCCATAAGATTATACACATGTTTGATATCATTAGAACACTTTTTGACTTGTTGAAAACAATTTCAACATGTATCAGTTGATTAAGATAGTTACCAGTCGACTGATCCCTATCGAAACACAAACTCAAAGAATTATCAATCAACTACCCTCTGCACCAGTCGACTGATACTCAGAAATCAACCTTTCAGCATTTTTGAATTCAATTTCAGAAATGCATAACTAATTTCATAAATCTATAAAAATTCTCAAATTTTGTGGAGCAATTTGTGTTACCCGTGTCTACTTGGAAAAATATTTAAATATATATATATATCTCGAATCCCAAGATTGACACAAAACTCAAAACTTTCTAAATGGTTCAATTTAACCTTGACCTAAAATCTCAGTTTTGACTTCCTCTTGATGTATTTGCCCATATTAAACCACAATGCATCCCTAGCATTGGTTTATATGACATCTATGCATCAAAAATTAAATTATCATGCAATATGTCCTTAATGTCATACTTTCATGTATGAGACACAATTCCACATGTGCTAAATCCCTAAGGTTTGACCCAATTCCGTCTCCAAACCCTTTGACGCATTCCATGGTCCATTTAGACCTCCAAGAGATATCCTCTGGAGATCCATTGACCATGGATCCCAATTTGACTCTTATAGCTCCCCCTTGAGGTCTTAGCCTTAGCCACCTCCCTGGGTAACTCATCTACGATCATAAGGCCACATCGGTATACCTCCGGTGAATCTTGGCCTACAAATATAGCATTCTTAACTTTGGACATGGTTAAGTTCTTCTTCTCTTTAACCTTGGATATCTTGTCCTTGGTTAAGATCTTTTTGCCCTTAAATGACACTCCCTTGTCATTTTTGGATTTCTCCTCCTTGCCATAGTTATATGCTATCATAGCATATATGTTTTCATTGGCATTTGAAGACTCTCCCTTGCCATTATCATTTGCCACCCTAGCATATGATTTTCCGTTGGTATTGGAGGACTTAGATCGGTATCCCAAACCTAATATATCATTGTTGGATTTTTGGCTTCCCAATAATTTATCTAACCCCTTAGATCTAATAGTGAATCTATTTAGGATTTTCTCTATTTTTTCAAGCATTGCCCTCAAAGTTTGATTTTCCCTTTCTAGGTTTTTAAACCTAGAATCAACATGTCCACCATGGACATTCTTAGACCTACCTATTCTAGACATGTGTCTCCCCTTCTTGAGATTTATGCCTTGGTCATTAGGTTTAATGTTTCTAGGTTTATCATGAATAATTTTTCTAGGGTTATGATATGCAATATTAACCCTACTCGTATCATGTTTGAAACCAAAATTTTACATGGGCAAATAATAAATATTATTTCTAGCATGCATGAAGAATTTGAATTACATTTAAGGTTAGGGTGTATCTCCCTTACCCTTATAGCTCCCTATTGATGTGAGCTTTTCTTCTTCTTCTCCATTTCTTTAAGTGCTCCAATTTCTTGAGTTCTTCACTCCTTGGGCACTTGGTATGGTAGTGTCCTTGCTCACCACACGTGAAGCATCTAATGTGGTTCTTCTCTTTTTTTCCCTACAACCCATGTTAGCATTTAAAGGAATTGATTTGGATTTAGGGTTTATTTTCTTTTTCTAACTCATTGGACATTTGTCCTTATAGTGTCCCTTCGCATTGCACCCAAAGTAAATGATGTTGTCTTTTGATTTTGTTTTGGTGGAGGTGCTCGCAAGGTTGACTTCTAAGATCTCTTCTTCATTTGTCTTGACTTCCTCTTCAACCTTGGATGAAGTGGATGATGCTTCTGTTGATGCAGTCTGACCCTGATTGTTATTTTGGTGTTGACACCGATTTTAGTTTAGGTTGATGTTGATGATTATGATTATGATTAAGTCCTGATCGGGGATTAGGCATGGTATGGAAAATCCTAGCTTGAAGGGCTAGGTAGTGGAAAATCCTAACCTGGAGGGTTAGGTGTGAAAAATCCTAGCTTGGAGGGCTAGGTGTTGAAAAGTCCTAATTCGGATGGGTTGGGTGAAAATTCCTAGCTTGGAGGGCTATGTGAAAAGTCCTAACTTGGAGGGTTAGGTGAAAAGTCCCAACTTGGAGGGTTAGGTGAAAAAGTCCTAGCTTGGAGGGTCAGGTCCTAGCTTGGAGGACTAAGTATGGAAAAGTCCTAATTCGGAAGAGTTGGGTGAAAAGTCCTAGCTTGGAGGGCTAGGTGAAAAGTCCTAACTTGGAGGGTTAGGTCAAAATTCCTAACTTTGAGGGTTAGGTGAAGAAGTCCTAGTTTGGAGGGCTAGGTTGGATGAAACCTTAGCTTGGAAGGCTAGGGTTGGGTCTCTGGATCGGTCTGGTGACCGATTAGGGAAATTGGCACGCTGCTCCTTCGTGGATCGGTCTGGTGACCGATCCAGCAATGACTTATCGGTCTGGTGACCGATCAGGGAGCGCACAGTGAGGTTGGGAATCTACTGTGTGGCTCCTGATCGGTCTGGTGACCGATCAGGGAGCAGGTCATTGCCTCGTTGCTTGGCTCCTGATCGGTCCGGTGACCGATCAGGGAGCAGGCAGCTTCCTCACTGCCTTGCTTCTGATCGGTCTGGTGACCGATCAAGGAGCACTCAGTGAGTTGAGTTCCCCCGCTGATCAGCTCCTGAACGGTCTGGTGACCGATCAAAGACTTAGGATTTGATTTCTGCGGTTACTGTTCACTCAGACGTGGATCGATCAGGCTTGAGCCTGATCGGACAGGGAGCTACCTGATCGGTCTGGTGACCGATCAGGCTTCACTCTGATCGGTCCGGTGACCGATCAGGCTTGTGTCACCGCAAGAGCTGGGGAGTCCCAGCAAAGCGGTAGATCGGTCTGGTGACCGACCCACAAGCCCTGGATCGGTCCGGTGACCGATCACTTTAATTCAAAATGCACTGTCAAACACTCTGATCGCGTCTGAACGTATCCGATTCTCTGCGCTTAACATCTGATACACGATTTTCTGCTTGATATGTTGTGCTAACACTCTGATTGAGCTGCAGGTGACAGGGAAGGATTCAAACACTCAAGGAGAGTCAATGGAGGCCTTTCCTTGGAGCAGGTTTGTCCGTTTTCCATCTCAGGTTGCAACGGACACTGGCGCCGGCTGGAGCTGCTGATTGGGGCTGGTCTGAGGGAAGCTCAGGGAGTCCAGAAGAGCTCAGTGGTGGCTAGTGGTTGCAGGAGAGCAGCTGGAGGCTGCAGTGAGTTGATGTCACCTGGTGCTCAGTGGAGAAACAAAACGGCGTAGAGGAGAAGAGCAGAGGTAGAGTTTGGTTGAAACGATTTTCTGTCTTGAGTTCTTGCTGCGTGTTTCTGTTCTACACACTCTGCTTGTGCATTCTGAAATTCCATCATCTTGAGCAAGCAACTGCAATCAGTGAAGCAACCATCCCTTGCTTGAGCACTTGGAGGAAGGAACAAGAGGCTTTGAGTCCAACAGTGAGAAGACACGAAGAAAGGGTTCTTGCGTGAGATCGTCGCTGGGTGGAGCTTGTGAGAAGCTTGCTGTGTTCTTGTCTGTGCTAAGTGCTAAGTAAGATCTTTCTTGTGTTTCATTGTGCTTAAAACTATATCTTTGATTGAAACGCTGTGGAGATGTTACTCCACCGAGAAGGAGGTTGCTTTCTATCCGGATCTTCCGGGGCTTGATCTGCCGACGATCAAGGGATCGCCCACCTTAAGGGCACGCCAAGGAGTAGGGGCAAGTTATCCCCGAACCTTGTAAATCCTCTTGTTAGCGTTCTTGTATTTGCTCATAGTTTAGGGTTTTGATTTTCTGCATACTCTATTTTTATTACTTCCGCTGTGCTACTAAACGGTTAAGTGCAGAATTTTTGATAAGTGCTTAAAGTCCAAGTGATTGGCTATATTCACCCCCCTCTCTAGCCATCCGAGTTCCAACAGCTTCTTCATCTTCTTATGTCACTTCACTTGAGGAGGTGGATGATGCTTCTTCTTCATTCTTCTCCTCGGATGTTGAGCTCATCTCCTCATCTGATTGGTCATTCTCCTCCTCTTGAATCATTAAACCATTCTCCTTGGGCTCTTCTTCTACTTGTACTTGTGTAGGCTTTTCATGTAGAGCAATCACTTTGCTCCATAGCTTATAAGCACACTTGTACTCACCTACACTCCTAATCACATCATTAAGCCAAATACTAATTAATATTGAGATTACCTTCTCAATTACCTTTGATTGCGATTGTTGTTCCTTGGTCCAATAGCATAGTCGGAGTATCTTCCCATACTTGTCTCCTGGGGCTTCGAATGATTCTTCGATGGCTATCATCAAATCCCAATCCACGTCGAACCATGTCTTCACCCATAACCTCCAATAGTCAAAACTCTCGTGATCATATGGAGGTGACATGGCGATGTCGTTGTTGATGCAGTCTAACCCTGATTGTTGTTTTGGTGTTGACACCGATTTAAGTTTTGATTTAAGTCTGGTTAAACGCATGGGGATTAAGTCCTAGTCACAGACTGGGCACGAAATCCTAGCTTGGAGGGCTAGGTAAAAAGTCCTAACTTGGAGGGTTGGGTGAAAAGTCCTAGCTTGGAGGGTTAGGTGAAAAGTCCCAACTTGGGAGGGATAACGGGGTGTGAAAAGTGGTTGAGGGGTGAACCTACTGGGGGGTGAAGAAGCCAGCTGGAGGTGGGAGTGGCGGGTAGGGGTGAAAACTGCTGAGCTTGGGAGACTTGGGAAAAGGTGGTTGAGCCTTGGCAGGAAGTCCTGGTGGGTCAAGAAGTCAAGTAAAGCTGCACAAAGGGTAAGTGAGGTAAGTCACTGGAGGAGTAGGAGAGGACGCGTTCCCCGTCGAGGGAACAGTAGGCGTCGGTTCGACCTAGGGCTCCATTTCGGAGACCAAAGTCAGAACCAAGACAGCTAAGGCTGTATAATCTAACACTGTGTTTTATTGTGTTTTGGACTAACCCTGGATGCAGGACCAAAGGAAGGAGTGTCTGCAGCTCAGATAGCCTCAAAGGAGTGAGGTAGTAGCTGAGTAGGGCGCCCGGAGTGTCCCGGGCGCCCCGGTGCTTCCGGGCGCCCCCTGCTCTGCGGGCGCCCCCATGCGCATACCTCAAACCGAACCCCTCGAAGCCAAGGAGATAGGACTTTGACCCGGTCAATCCGGGCGCCCCGAGCGCTCCGGGCGCCCCGGTCAAAGCGGATCCAGAGGATCAGACGCGACCGAGAGCTCTGCGGATCAGAGGCCACGTGGGGGCGCCCCCGACTCCCGGCGAGGCCTATAAGGGCTCGAAGCTCAACAACTTCCTCGCCTCTTCTACGCTCGGCCTGCTCCGGAAACGCTTCACCGACGACGTCGCTGGAAAGAGTCGCCTACTCGATGTCGGTAAAAGAGGATATACTATTGCATAATTACTGAAGTGGGGTGTCCATTCTTGTACTCGCTCTCTTCGGGCGATAGAGAGGTGGACTGAGGGACCTGGCTCGGTAGAGGCGAAGGTCCGAATGAAGTAACTCCTGGTCGGTTTGGCGGAGGGCCGTAGCGCTTGATAAAGTCACGTGATTCACTCATCGATCCTACACACTTGGAGGAGGGGTCCCTAGGGGGTAGGTGAAAAGTCCTAGCTTGGAGGGAGGGAAGTCCTTGGAGGTAGGTGAAAAGTCCTAAGCTTGGGGTAGGTGGTCCTAGGGTAGGTGAAAAGTCCACTTGAGCTTGAAGGTTAGGTGAAAAGTCCTAGCTTGGAGGGCTAGGTGAAAAGTCCTAACTTGGAGGGTTGGGTGAAAAGTCCTAGCTTGGAGGGCTAGGTGATGAAATCCTGGTGAGAGAAGCCAGGTCCTAGTGAGTGAAGCTAGGTTGAATGAAGTCCCGGTGAGTGAGACTGGGCACGGAGTCTTGGTCCAGGGGACTAAGAACGAGTCAGAGAAGGGCTGGAGGCTTGTTCTCGTGACTTAGAATGGATTTGACCTTGCTTGGATCGGTCTGGTGACCGATCAGGGAAGTTGGCACGAAGTTCACTTCTGGATCAGTCTGATGACCGATCAGGGCACAACCTGATTGGTTTGGGGACCGATCTGGAGTGTGCAGCAGATTGCTGGATAGGTCTGTGGACCGATCTGGAGTGTGCAGCAGACTGCTGGATAGGTCTGTGGACCGATCTGGAGTGTGCAGCAGAATGCCAGAACAGTCTGGAGACTGATCAGGGAGAGAACAGAAACCTTGGTTGGATTCTGTTCAACCCCAGATCGGTCTGGTGACCGATCCAGAGTGCCAGAACGGTCCGGTGACCGATCCACGACCTAGGATCAGATGTCCGCGATTACGGTTTTCTCACAGTGGACCGATCAGGCTTGAGCCTGATCGGTCAGTGCCTATTCTGATCGATCTGGTGACCGATCAAGCCTCACTCTGATCGGTCCGGTGACCGATCAGTAGCTGTAACTTTAATTCGAAATCACTGTCAGACGCTCTGATCGCGTCTGTTTTCTCTGCCGATTCTCTGATACACTGTTGATATGTTTTGATATGCATTGCTAAGCGTCTGTTGGAGTGTGCAGGTGATACAAGAGGATTCAAATACTCAAGGAGGGTCAATGGAGGACTTTCCATGGAGCATGTTTGGATCTATTGTGTTTTCAGGTCTCAACGGCGTCTGGCGCAACTGGCAACTGACGAAGGCGCGGCTGACAACTGACGGAGGCTCAGCTGGAGGAGTGTCCAGTGGACTGAGTGCTCAAAGAGGTCAGTGGGTCAGGGTGTGAGTTAGTGGTGCTGATGGAGCCGGCGACGTTGAGCAGGAGCTTAAGAGACGAAGCTGGAAGCAGAGGAGCAGAGGTGAACGAGACAGAAACTTGGGAAGTTTGGCTGGGCTGTGTTCGAGCTCTCTGTTGCTTTGTACTTAAGCGTTCTACTACATCCTTGTGAGATCTGAGTGAGCATTCCTTCTTGTGTGATCTCCTGTACTCAAGTTCCATCATCCGTGAGATCTGTGGAGAGGTTTCTCCACCGAGAAGGAGGCTCTATCTTATCCGGGTTCACCGGGGCTTGATCTGCCGACGATCAAGGGATCGCCCACCTTACGGGCACGCCAAGGAGTAGGGGCAAGTTATCCCCGAACCTTGTACATCGCTGTGTCGTTTGATTTGCTGTTTTTATTTTGATTTCTGTTCTTCAATTCTGTTTTTGCATTCTGTGTGTTTCCGCTGCCTAATCTCTGAGTGCAGAAATCTGTTAAGATCAAAGGATTTGTGTGTCTGGCTACATTCACCCCCCCTCTATAGCCATCCAAGGTCCAACAGTCGTCCCCCATTCTTTCTTCAAGTACCATTCTTCTAGTTCTTTGCTCCTTTGGCGGTTAGTCCAACAAGAGCAAACCTTTGCTCTGATACCACTTGTTAGGACTTAATCGTATGGCTAGAGGGAGGTGAATAGCCGATCATCCATTTATCATCTTCGATTGCTCCTACACTTGTTAGTTGCGCAATGCAGAAATACAATTAAATTAAGCTAACAAAGAATAAATGCTAACATCAAACCTTTAACGTGGTTCGGAGATAAAACTTCTACTCCACGATAGTCCATAAGGTGGATGATTCCAATCCGTTTGTAAATGAGTTCTCGGAAAACCTTTAGCTAGCTCGTATCTCTCCTTATGGGTGGAGAAACCTCGCCACAACCTTACAAGCACACCTGAGCACCAAGACTACTAATTGGCCTCTATCCAAAATCAATTTCATCAATCTTAGCTAGCCAAATCGAGCTCTCTTAAATAGAGCTCGTGGCTGAATTAGTAGTTACTAGTTGATTGGTGTCACCACCAGTTGACTGCTCTACCCGAATTCGAACGTTATAGCTTGACGTTCGAATTCCAGTCAACACCAGTCGACTGCACAGAAGATCAGTCGACTGATCTTTCTGTGACCTCTACCAGTCGACTGATCCCACATCAACCGACTGACCAAACCCTGAACCTAGGGTTTCCCATCCTGAGTACACTTCACTCGCACTCGGTCTCTCACGACTCACTTAACTCTTCTTACAGCCTCGACCTGTTGCCTTTAAGCTTTCTTCGCGCTCTCGTCCCTCGGATGCATACAAGCCCATGACTCATCCTCATGACATCATTCGTGTATGCCTCAAAGTACACTTCTCTTGGCTCATCATTCCTTCCTTGTCTACGGTACCTTGGATGCACCATCCTTCACTGGATCTAAACCGTCAAGCTAAATCTATGTGTATCCTGTAGAAATTGCACATTCAAATATACATATCAAATACAAGGATGAACCTAACTTAAATTGTTTACTCAAACATCAAAACGCATGGTCCCATGGACTATAGATTGCCTCAATAGATTCTTTATTACAATTAAATGGAATTGCAAAGCGATAATGAACAATTCTTCCACTAAGAAGAAGATGAGATGCAATACCACTGGAAGCCACATTTAACACAATTTCTCCCTTCAATCTCAAGGATGTTGATAATATCTTCTATATGAACGATTTTCTAGTACCTCCATAAATGTAAACAAAGAACATTCCTCCCTTGTTTGAATCAATTGCATTCATCACCGTGTTATATACATTACGTTGCTTGCATTTTAAATTTTCATGAGATGACCATATTCTTTTGATAAAACTCTTCTATCAAAACACAACTCATCTTGTATTAACCTATTTCGTAAAAATTGTAAATATTGATCACTGGGGCATGACATTGATTGGAAATCATGTAGACTCTTTTCACAACTCCAGTGGGATACAACTGATCATGCCGCCCAGAGAACCACTTTGATCATCAAGGGTTAGTTCTGACCCTTCTCTTCCTCTCCCTCATCTTAAGGATTCGCTTCGTTAGCAGCACGGTACTCTACTTGTGACTTTGCGAACTAGATGTCCATTCTAAATTATGATGATTAGACGGTACTCTTGAATAAAAGTCTTCTTAATCAACTGGTTGATTGATTAAAGAGGATTCCAATCGATTATGATGTTGTTATGACAAGAATAGAAGTTTCCCTAATTGATTGAGCAATTGATTAGGGATGCTTGAATCCATTGGGCAATCGATTCAGGTTGAGTTGCTGGAGCATGGGAAAGGCTATGTTGGAGATGATGAGAAATAAGGTTGCGTGAGTGACAAAAAGGTCTATTGAGTATTTTTCATGTTTTAGAGGAATTTCCTTTACAAATTAGGCTTTTTTAGGTTGATTTGTTTTAAAAGTTTTAAAGGGAATTGAATTCCAACTCCTTATCAATTACGGTTTAAAAATGTGTTCCAAACAGTGGAATTGAATTCCCATTCATGAAGAAATTCAATTCCACCACTATCCAAATAAGGATGTAAATCTTTGTGTTAGCTCTTTATGAATCATATTTATTAATAAATTTTTTATATAAAAATGATAATATTAAATTTACTAATTAAATAAAAAAATTAATTTAAAAATTAAATAAGAAATTTTTTAATAAATATGATTGATAAATATTATTTATAAAATCGTCATAATTTTTATTCATTAAATATATACATATACAAATTTATTTATTTAATTTGATAAGTTATTTAAATATATTATTTAATTGATCTGATAAATAAAAGCTTATTATTTCAAATAATATTTTATTCATTTACAATTAACTATTTCTTCGAAACATTAACATGGTCATCTTTATAAAACATTACCTTACCCAACAAACGAGTTTTAAAGACTGGGAACCGATGGGATACGACTGATCACGCCGCTTGGGACCAGAAACCCTTCTTTGCGAGTCGGTGCCGCCGCTTGTGACAACCGATGGGATACAACCGATCACGCCGCCCTGGGAACCGCCCTGATGGTCGAGGGCAGGCAGGTACTAGCCGAGGAACTCAGTGGTAAGTCCCGCACCTTCTTTTCCTCTCCTCTTCTTAGGGATTCGCTTCGTTAGTTGCGCGGTGGCTCCACTTGCAACTTTGCGAACTAGATGCCCATTCTGAATTCACATTTTCTCAAATAATTCAATTTGTTACAATGATTGCGTTGAATCTTTGTGTTAGCTCATAGATTTTGACAAGGTTATAGTTATGTTGGTTGGTTTGTGGTATTGTGATATGTATAGCTACTAGCTATGTGTGACTTTTTCTTCTGAATGATATTTTGCAGGACTGAGGACCTGAACAGTTCCCTGCGAGCACACGACGGTATTTAGTTTTCACTTGATAAATGAAACTTATGGTACGCGCAGTATCATTATATTCGTGGGCACTTACGTGCTGTCTGTATTTTATTGGACATGATTTCCATCCTCGAAATTAGAAAAGACAAGACAATGAGGATCCTGTAATGCTGCATGTATTTAGTAGCAAGAAGCTTGTGTATTGTCAAGGCACCTTAAAGCTCATTATCATGGACATGAACTTATAATAAAAAACATATGCTTTGTTTTATAATCTATGAACTCTACTTTACAGCCTTTTGTAGTAATGATTGTCCTTCACCATATTTTTCATTTATGAGTTTTTGAGATGATATTAGTATTCATATCAGCTAATTTGTATAATTAGATTTAACAATAGCAAACAATATATTGATCTTTGCATGCCCAGTTAGCATAATTTCAGCAATCATTTATCATCAAATTCTTGGGAGTTGTGTTGTCTCAGTTAATTGTTTTATACCATGTATGAGTTTTGGATAGATATATAGGTTTCTAAGAAATTTAGCTTCTTCCTTTTAACTGGAACTATTCAAGATGATATATGTCAATTATTGCAGAAGATGGTCATGAAGAAACTAATACTCCAAGGATTAAGCTTGCAATGTGGGTATGTGTTAAACTATGCAGATGTTAACAGTTTTAATATGTGCACTTCTAAGACGCCTGAACTAGACATCTTCTACACACTTTCTATGTCTTGGCTAAATCAGGATTTTGGACAATGCGACATTAAAAGATGTACTGGTCGCAAATTATCAAGATTTGGATTATTGAGGGTAAGTGTTCTATTATTTGAATGATTTTTTTAGAGCGCAAATCTTAGGTTGTTGATAATGGCCAAATTAGTCTCTGTCCCATAGGCGGATTTTGTTTGAGTTCCAGTTTTTTTTTGTCGACTCTGGTTTTGTCTTTTTGAGAATTATGAGGTATATACCAAACAAAGAAGCTTCACAGCTAGAATTAGCAATTTGGTAAATTGTATTTTGTAACAGGGATTTGAGAATGAGCAAGTTTACAACTCCTTGCCTTCTGTCCATTTCCCTGTGGATTATATATTTATGAAGTATTATACTAAACAAAGAAGCATCATAGCTAGAATTAGCAAATGAGCAAGTTAGCAACCCTTTGCCTTCTGTCCATTTCCCTGTGAATTATATTTTTTCGATTATTTTTACAGATATATATCTTTCCAAGGTTTCAAAGTCCTTTTTTGTGCTTTGCATTTACCTCAAAAGTAAGCTTTAAAGATTTTCCCACCATTCAAGGTGCTTATTGAGGGAGTTAAGTTTGGCACGCAGGAAAGGGGTGAAATGGGCTTTATGATTTCACAGAATCAATCAAGCTTTTATGTATACTCTTAAATGGCAGTAACTGTTGGCAGTAAATATTCTTTGAATCTTGTATTTAGAAATTTTACCTTATTTCTGATATTTAACAAAGGCAAGGTGTTCTACTCATTTTTTATTTCCAAAATAATTATTAACCACCATTAACAAATAAAGAACCAAAATAGCCAAGCCAAATTTATGTGCTTTTTTTTTCATTCACAGTGGCAATGCAAATAGAGTGGTTGATTATGCTGATGCATTACTATAAATTGTTACCTTAGTTTATTAACAATTTTATAATATATCCTACAGGAACTTCGTGTAAGTAATGGTTTTGGTGGTGTTGTCTTAAGGTACATCTCAGAATAGTCATTTTTTACTTTTCTAATCTCCTACAATGTCACTGTTGATACTTGCATGTAATGTTCTCAATAAAATTATATGATAAGGATCTAGTGGATCATTACTCATCCTACATATTTAAAGCCCGATAAAATTTTGCATTCTAAAATACACAATTTTTGATCTCTTTCCTTTCTTTTTTGCATTTGTTGGCAGTCCTGTGGGGAAGCAATGTGTATCCAAGGAAGATCAGGATTTGATCGAGCGAAAAGGACTTGCTGTGGTGGATTGCTCATGGGCACGCCTGGATGATGTTCCTTTTATTAAACTTCGCTGTGGTGCTCCTCGCCTTTGTAAGACCTGAAATATCCATTAGCAATTGCATCTTTTGTTTCTTGACATAATACAGATCGGTATCTTTTTTAGTGTTTCAGTATTCACTACGGCAAAGGATGATTTGATTCTGATCTATTCTTGGGGTTTTGACACTCCAAGTATTAAAAATGCTATAACACATGATTTAAAAAAGTTTTAATTCTTGAATCGTCGACATGCTCGCAGCTCAAGTGTAGCATGGTGAAAGTCTCATCTGTGCGGGATGATCTTTTTTTTTTTAATTTTGATATAAACATAGTGGAATGGTACTATGGAAGTGCACATTCCATGGAAATTTATAATTAATGGCTATGTCTTGATATATAAGTTTACAGAAGCATGTGTAACAGTTATGTCCAATCACATTTCATGTTTCTATATATTATAGGTTCTTATAGCCTATAAACCTTTGCCATTCAGATTGATTTATTTTTGTTTTGATTAATGCAGTGCCTTGGCTGGTGGCAGCAAATCCAGTGAATTATGGTCGTCCATGTGAATTATCTTGTGTTGAGGCTCTGTCAGCCGCTTTGATAATCTGGTACTAACTCTTCTGTTATATTGTTGTGGTGGATGTCAAATACCTTCTTTTTTTTTTCAACATCAATCTCATGACTCGCGTCGTCAATTCAGTTGTATTAGTTATCTTTCCCACCCATTTATCTGACCTATATTCTCATTTCACTCAACATTCTTTGTACACAGCAAATCTTTACAGGAAGGTAATGCATACATCAACTATTGCCCATGGTTGCTCCAAATTATGGATTGATGTTTACTTAAGTGGTTTAGAAAAAGTTGTTGAATGTAAGATGATCAGGGATAGTTGACCTGATGAACACAGTTGTGGGTGCTTTTTGACCTTCAAGTTTTTGCTATTGTAGAATTCTTAATGATAGGTACTTTATGCTGATTTAACCACATTGAATCTCTGAATTAATAGAATTTCGCATCCTCTCTGGTTCTAGAGCTAAAAGGTTCATAAAAGAAATTGTGGGGGTAAAGACAACTTCTACAGCATGCCTTTTTATGATGTTCAGGCCTCCGGGCAAAGTAGCACAAGCAACTTTTAATTTGCAGTGAGCCCAAATGATGAGTTCTTGGCATTAACCATACTCATTGAATAGAAAGTAGAAACATTAAACTAAATGCCCAAAATAAAAAGACCCTGCCTTTATACGGAATTGTTGTGCTTTATTTTTTTCTTCATTCCTTGCGTAGAATAGAAAAAGGTGGAAATTAGGATTTAGCTTCTGCTTGTTGCAACATGTAAAATTTCTAAAAGATTATGATGCTTGCAGTATATAATGTTCATCTCAGAAGTACTATTCAAGCATGTGCATATGTTTAATTTTTGCTTCCACATTTTTGTCAGCGGTGAGGAGGACACAGCAAATCTGCTGTTAGGCAAATTCAAGTGGGGGCACTCATTCTTGTCTCTCAACAGGTATATGCACTGGCTTGAGATGCTGTTTAAAATTAGTCTAAGTTGCCGATATTTAAGTGCTATGCCTCCATTAACTGAAAAATAAATCTCTTTAGCTGCAATCTTAATTACTTTTTAAGGTATTTATTAACCATTTATGAAAATTGATCAGCATGGGATGTAAAATGCCCGATTCTTTGGCAAGGTGTTTATTTTGATGTGGGATTCTTTCTTTTAGTTGAGCAAGAAAATGTAGTTGCTTGGAGAGACTATTGAAAATGATACACCTTTTTTTTTTGTTTTTCCTTCTAAAAAATTACTTCGATCAGTGCAACAATTGGCAGATAGTGTTTGGTGCAGGAGATAAGAGCATAGGAGATCACACAAACTGAGTTTTGCTTTTATGGGGATGCTATGTATTATGTTACTACTTATTAATGATATATGTGTTCCTTGTTCTCGGCAGAGAGCTACTCAATGCATATTCCAATTGCCAAACTGGATCTGAGGTGATTTCTTTCCAGAACTCCTGGTTAGCTAGTAATTCACGAATACCGAAGCAACCACCATGCCTAGAAGGTATACTACCATGATTGCTCTTGCAATGGTTTATTACTGTGTGAAGAAATATTCTTCAAGAAGCTTTGTTTGAAAAATCAAGAAGAAATATTCCACATGATGCAAGTCAAAACCTAAATGAGTTGTTCTCTGCTACACCACAGGTACACCCAATGCATCTCCATGTTCTGATTCATCTGGCAGTGATTCTGAAGAAGGATTGCCGCCACTAGAAGAGAACTTGAACCACATGACATTACAAGAGAGTGAAGAAAGTGAGGAAGAAAGTGAATGAAAGGTGGAGTTATTACTGAATTTTATTGGAACTAGTTGCCTATTAACTTTAATCTTTGGAGGTTAGAAAATTCATGAGAAGAATACTCAAAGTTTCAGAAATTATTATAGAGAATCTTGAGATAAAGATGGGATATCTCGTGCTTCCTTCATGACTGCGATGGCTACAGAGTTGAGAGTGAACATTGAGGATAAAAGAATTGAACTGCATCAACTGCACACTTATATTAGTTGAACTAAGTAGCAGACAAACCTGGATAATTGTCCAGTCTCACGAAAATTTTTTATCGGTGATCAGGATAAATTGGAAAACGTTTACAGTGGGTGGTGTAGAAATCCAACGTCCCAGAGCTCATATCTCATTTGAGAAAAAAGAGAAAAAAAATCTGCACGCTTGCACTATAATTTTGTGATATAAATTCGAATGATATTATGGGATAGAAAAAAAATTGAATCAATTTACTTTAAATTTCAATGCATTATGCATGTTCTTCCATTTTGCTGCTTTCATCGGCACTTGGAATAACTCTCCGTTCAAGATTCTCTCTCATTATGCGAACCTTGTAACGTTGATTTTAAGATCATCCGTTGGGAACGCTTCCTATTATCTTTATAATTGTCGAAAAACTTTCATGGATTATCTTCAAAATCAGCAAAAGGATATTTTCTCTTTTTTTTCCATTGAAATTCAGTCTCCATCTCCCTTATTAAGTACTTTTCTATTTATTATTAATTGTGTTGTTTCGTTAGTATACCTATTTTTCTCGCTTTTTGTTTCTCACTAAAAGGCAAAGGAGCTACATGAATTGACACAGTTAATCCGTATGAATGATTTGGTCTGAGCTAGGATAATGCCCCTATCATTTATTTATGGTATTTTATCAAAGGACACATATAAGTTTTCAAATTAATCAAAAGGAGCAAGTCACTTTCATGTTTATCAAAAAGCACATGTTTTTTCAGTACTCTTTTCATTTTATTCTTCCGTCAAATCTAACTCATATGTATGCAATCATTTTTTCCTTTCATCTTTTTTATGCATGTAAATTATTTTCACTTTCTTCTCATTCCTCTCTTTTTCATGTATTTTTATTCTCTTTCCTCTTCTATCTTTCAGATTGATGCATGCATAATATTGAAAAAATATCATGCTCATGTTGGGCATGATATTAAAGTTGTTCGACTTCGATAGACCGTCGTCGACTGCGATAGCGATGACGGTTGAGTCGTCGACCAGTTGGGGCTACAGGAGATCTCCGACCAACTTTGTCCAGTGACGGATCCACCGATGTTATTTTTGCATTGTTCTTGAAGTTCGCTACTTTTTAATTTTGACTCGAGTTTTTTTTTTTGAAAATAAATTTTCAGAATTAAAAGGAAAATAAAATTTTATCTTCAAATGATTAAAATGAGTTAAAACCACTTTTTAGATTTAGATTTGAATATTAATATTTAAATTAATTAAAATATTCTTTCATTAAATTAAAACTAAAAGATCATATCAGACTCAACGTTCCATATTAGGTCCAACGTGGGTCTGATATAATTTATATCAGGCCCAATGGACCTAATATTAAATTTTGTTCTCGATTCTTTGTTATTATTTTTTAACACCTCGAAGAAGTCCAAATAAATAATGGATAGCATATTTTAATTTCTTATAACATTAGAAATCCACGAGAACTAAAATTTGTGAAATCAGAACTCTCTAGGTCAATCAGTGGGGTTTGGTCAAAATCCACTGATTTGACCTAGAGAACTCCAATTGCAAAAATTTCAATTTTCGTGAATTTTTAAGGTTACAAGGAGTTTAAATATACTATCCATTGTTTATTTGGACTTCTCTGAGGTGTTAAAATATAATAACGAAGAATCGAGAAAAAAGTCAAATATTAGGCCCATTGGGCCTGATATAAAATCATATCAGGCCCAACGACCTCAATGTGTGTTTTTTTTTCAATTCTTCGTTATTACATTTTAATACCTCGGAGAGGTCGAAATAAGTAATGAATAACATATTTCAACGCCTTGTAACCTCAGAAATCTGCGGGAACTGAAATTTTTGTAATCGAAACTCTCTAAGTCAAATCAGTGAATTTTGACCAAAAACTATTGATTTGACCTAGAGAGCTCCGATTGAAAAAATTTCAATTTTCGTGGATTTATGAGATTATAAAAAGCTCAAATATACTATTTATTGTTTATTTCAACCTCTCTAATGTGTTAAAATTTAATAACGGAGAATCGAAAAAAAATCATACATTGGGATCGTTGGGCCTGATATGATTTTATATCAGGTCCACGTTGGGCCTGATATAAAATCATATCAAGCCCAATGGGCCCAATATTAGACTTTTTTATCGATTCTTTGTTATTACATTTTAACACCTCGGAGAAGTCCAAATAAACAAAGGATAGCATATTTGAACTCCTTGTAAACTTAGAAATTCACGTGAATTAAAATTTTTACAATCGAAGCTCTCTAGGTCAAATCAGTGGATTTTGATCAAAAACGACTGATTTGACCTAGAGAGCTTCGATTGTAAAAATTTCAGTTTCCGTGGATTTCTAAGGTTATAAGAAGCTCAAATATGATATTTATTGTTTTTTTCGATCTCTCTAAGGTGTTAAAATGTAATAACAGAGAATCAAGAAATAATCACATATTAAGATCGTTGAGCCTGATATGAAATCCATATCAAGGACTCGCGGCATTGTCAGGTACAGTCGAACTGGCCCCAAGGGTGGAATTCCTTCTTTCAATCTTTGGCATCAGCCCATTTTGTCCCTTAGCTCTTCATTAGTCCATCAGGCCCAATGGGCTCCATATTTGACTTTTTCTCTCGATTTTTCATTATTATATTTTAACACCTCAGAAAAGTCCAAATAAAAATGAATAACATAACATATTTGAACTCCTTGTAACTTCAGAAATCCACGGAAATTGAAATTTTTGTAATCGGAGCTCTCTAGGTCAAATTAGTGGATTTTGATAAAAAAAAAACCACTGATTTGATCTAGATATGTCCGATTGTAAAAATTTTAGTTTCCGTAGATTTTTGAAGTTATAAGGAGCTCAAATATGTTATTTATTGTTTATTTCGATGATGTTAAAATGTAATAATAGATAATCGAGAAAAAATCATACATTGGGTCGTTGGGCCTAATATGAATTCCATATCAGGCCCACGTTGGGCCTGATATGGAACCATATCAGGCCCACGTAATGGGCCCAATATTTGACTTTTTTGTCAATTTTGATTTCACAAATTTTAGTTCGTATGAATTTCTGAAGTTACAAGGAGTTCAAATATGTTATCCATTGTTTATTTGGACTTCTCCAAGGTATTAAAATATAATAACAAAGAATAGAGAAAAAAATCTAATATTCGGCCCATTGGGCCTGATATGAATTATATCAGGCTCACGTTGTTCCATATCAAGCCCAACGTGGGCTTGATATTATTCTATATCAGGCCTAACATGAGCCTGATATGA
Organism: Boesenbergia rotunda; assembly: GCA_024364735.1. Classification (NCBI taxonomy): domain Eukaryota; kingdom Viridiplantae; phylum Streptophyta; class Magnoliopsida; order Zingiberales; family Zingiberaceae; genus Boesenbergia; species Boesenbergia rotunda. The sequence goes on from JAGFNQ010002223.1 coordinate 509,596, forward strand.
TCTTTTAGTTTTAATTTAATGATAAAATATTTTAATTAATTTAAATATTAATATTCAAATCTAAATCTAAAAAACAGACAAGTTTCAATACATTTTAACCATTTGATGATAAAATTTTATTTTATTTTTTTCTTTTTAATTCTTAAAATTTGTTTTCGAAAAAAAAACTCCGAGTCAAAATTAAAAATAGAGAACTTTAAGAATAATGCAAAAATAACATCGATAGATTGATTCACCACTGGACGAAGTTGGTCGGAGATCTCCCGTAGACCCAACTGGTCGACGTCCTAGCCATTGTTGTTGTCGCTGTCGACGACGATCCTATCGAAGTCAAACAACTTTCATATCTGGCTCACGTTGAGCCTGATATGAAAAATATTAGGCTCAATGCGGGAGTGATATGAAAAATATCAGGCTCAACATGGACCTGATATTTTTCCCATGTTATGCATGCATCCATCTACAAGAGAGAAGAAAGAGAAGGGGAAAGAATGAAAATGCATGAAAAAGAATGAGAAATGAAAAGAAAAAAAAAAGATAGATTATGTGCATAAGAAAGAGAGAAAAGTAAAAAGTGATTACATGTATATAAGTTAGATTTGACAGAAGAATAAAATGGAAAGAGTATTAAAAAAAAATATACTTTTTTATAAACATCAAATTAGCTTATGATTTTTGATTAATTCGAAAAATTACATATGTCCTTTGGTAAAATATCGATTTATCTATGTATATTTAATCGCGACACCGACAAAACTAAATAGTAGTTATCACTTTTCCTCCTCTAAAAGGCAAAGGATGAGAATTTGAGATGACGACGTCAAGAAGACCGACCAGGTTTTCTTCGGCACTGGAAGCAGTCAATGCCATGCTAAACTTTCACTGTAATCGCTTGAGGCGGCAACGACCGTCGCTGCATAAGGAAACTTCGAAGCAATGTTGGCATTGAAGTTTTGAGCAGCGGTGTGTTGCCCAACATCCAGAGTTGTTGCTCTTTTTAGGAAACCCATTTCACCAACAAGATGCTTAACGACAAGTTACTGTATGCAAACAACACTCGAATAGAATCCCAACATCTAGCAATAAGTCACTGAACAAGCTCCAGTACCATACACCTCCATGTCTTAACTTAGAAATGGAGGTTTATGAACACAGAAAACATATCGGTATTGTGTGATGCCAAAACCAGCTTGATCTGCAGTTTGGAACTACATTCAAGAAAATTGATGCTTTCATCACATTTCCTAAACTGATTCTGGCTTCCAGTAATCTTTACCACTAACTTCAGTTCTGAATGGGAAATCATGAACAATGTTCCACTTGTTATCGATCACGTTTGCACTCAGTTGAGGTGTAGACTCAGTAAACTAGTAGGCGTATCTCAAGGGTATCTGTTTGGACTAACCTAATGCAACTATTAACCTTTTTCATCACTGACTTTGTAGCAACTATCAGATATGATCAAACTGAAATATACACATGCTTAGACTGGAATGAAAAGACATCTGATACTAACATAGAAGAAACACAAATGGAAGCATATTATTATCTCAAGTAAGATAAGATGATACTTACATGCATAGAACCAACATTGAAGAAAGATCAGAATGAACAGATAATAGAAGTGAGAATACCAATCTGAAATATGACAATATGGAAAATAAAATGTTAAGTTAAAAATGAACATCACATGAACAACACAGAAGCTTACTCCTTAGATTAAAATGCCAATTAGTGTGACTTTAGTTAAAACAAGATAATGAACTTGCACCAACCATTGATCCTACACCAAAGGACTGCTTGTTTTAGGAGAAAATTGAGAACAGGCCAACAGAATCACCAAGTGATGTAATTAGCTCAACCAGTTTCCTTGCTGAATGAAGAGAGGCAATAATGAACATGAAAATGTTGTAAAGTGGAGACCTTTACTTATGTTTCTACTCCAGAGCGATAGCGGCACCGACCGCCTTGAGTTTGGCAGCGATCGCCTCCGCCTCCTCCTTTGCCACCCCGGTCTTGAGAACGACGGGGGCCTTCTCCACCAGCTCCTTGGCCTCCTTCAGCCCTAAATCGGTAAACGTTCTCACCTCCTTTATGACCTTGATCTTGGCCGCCGCGTCGAACTTCTCCAGCTTAATGTCGAACGCAGTCTTCTCCTTCTCCTCAACCACGCTCGCAGCTTCGGCTGCCTGACCCGGAGCAGCGGAGGGCAACCCGGCGCCGGACTGCACCAGATTGTGGAGGCCGAGGCGGAGGCGGAACAAGATAGAATAGTCCTTACGCTCCTCCTCCGTCAGGGAAAGAAGATCATCGGCGATCCGCTGGAGCCTCTGCGTGCGGGCTTCGGGCGCCGCAGAGGAGAAGGGGCGGGCGGCGGCGGGGGCGCAGAGTAGGCGACGGAGGGGTACCATTTTGTGATGTATCCGCTTTCTTGTCTCTCTGCTATGTAAAAGGGCGATTCGGGTAAAATCCGGATCCGATAACATCCAATATTTCTTCTTTTTATTTAAATTAACCATAATTATTCTTCAAAAACATAGAAATATTTACACGTCTCGATATTTTCCCCTTTCAAAACCAGATTTGGATTTCGAATTCCACGATGGATCCACTAAGCGGAGAAGAGCCCATCGAAGGCGGCGGATCCGACGGCGCTCCTCGGCTCCACCGTCCTGCGCACTTCCTTCAAGGCCATCGCCGCAGTCTTCCTCGCCGCCTCCATGGCGGAGAAGGAAGCCAAGAAGCGGACGCGCTCCTCCCCCCTCAGCCCTTGCTCGCCCTTCTCCCACCCCTTGCTCCTCCTCCTCCTCCTCTCCTCGTAGTCCTCGGCCACCAGCAGAGCTATGTCGGACATTTTCGCGAACACCTCCTCGCCTGCAGCTCTCCGCCAAGCCCAAAGCAACCGTGATGCCGTGCGCCGATGGATCGGGACTCAGGCGTGGATTTTATAGGGGGCGTGGACGGACTGGAGGTCGGTGGGGTTTCGGATAAGGATGAGATCGGCTAGGCTTTGTTGTGTTATTGCTCGCTGACCGACTGCCCACTGCAATTGTTGTGGGCTTGCTTGGGGATTTCCTGTGGAGCAGCTACTGGTTTCGAAATGTATAATAATAGAAACTTTTTATTTTATATTTTCATAGTTTAATGATTTTTTATTTTACCCCTTTATACTTTAGAATACTACAAAAAAAGCTCCAAACGAAATGATAATGCTATGTTTTTCAGATCGCCATCACATGTTATGTGATGGACACTTAAGGTTGTTTTCATCAATTCATGTTTAAATATAATTTTGATAATTTTCAAAATAATTATCTTCATCTTAATATGATAAATTTGAACAAATATAAATGGATGATGACGAAGGATTTAGTTAGTTAAAACGTAAGGATAATTGATAATGTCAATTTTGAAAGTGATAAAACGTGGGCATTTCAAAATCTGTTTTAATTCTGATTTGATGAAAATACCAAGTGCAGTTGTCGATATCCTATCCAAATGGAGAAGATACGAAATAATTATCTATCCGAATATCTGATTAAATAAAAAATATATATACATACATATTAAAAAAAATTCTCAAAATTTATTAATAATTTATGTTAATGTTAAAAATAAATTATATAAATATATAATTTATTTTCAAAATTATAGATATATATTTAAATATGATGTTAATTTTAATATATTTTTGTCAATTGATATAGTTGGATTATATATATATATATATATATATATATATATATATATATATATATAATTGTTAATAAATATAAATATTCGAATGAATATTTGATGCTAATATAAATATGAAAAATATAAAATCTCAATCGATCATTGATCATTGCCATCCATATAGGGAGGGATCGTAAAAAAAACAGGCACACAGAATGATTTTCAATTATTAGCAATACTCTTGCCACCTTCGTGGAAGCCTCCTCGATATAAGAAGGCAAAAGGCGTTGCTGTAGGTGGCGGGCGGGGCCGACAAGTGACGTATCTTCCAATTATCGAAACGGCCGTTAGGGTCGTGTCTTCCATTAACAAAATGAATGAATTAAGTGAGTCATCTCGGACATGACTTGGACTAAGTCATCGTAATTAATTAACAGCGTCCTCCTTAATCAATATTTTATAACATTCCCGATGATTTATCTTCAGCTTTAGTTTCAAAATCTTGTAACTAATTAACGGTTGAATGAATTTTCTGTCCCGAAATAATTTCAGTTTTCATGTCTCAATTCGTCGGTGATAATTGACGAATCGTCTGATCGTCGATTAGATATTACCGACGGTCTTCAGTCGTCGTCCCAAACAAAAATATACCATGGGGATACGGTGAACCCATTGAGAGATCGCTGCAATTGCATCTCGTCGGATTCACCATTGAATCCGATAAGATAACAATTGCGGCGATCCCAACATATTTACTGTTTCCTAAGATATCATTTGATTCGAAACGACGATCGGACACCGCTGATGATGTCCGATTAACGATCGAACGACTCATCGACCATCACAAATGAATTGAGACATGTGGACAGATGCAAATAAGGGACAGAGGAGCCCGTTTGAATTAACAGAGATATTAGGACAATAAAATCGTCTTCCCAACAAATATTTTATAATATTGCCTCTGAGTACTGATATCATGATTAAATTATCTGATGATTAATCATAAATTTAGAATTCTTAAATATATTTTTTCATTTTAATAAATAGTGAATTTGAAAATATTATTTGTCAAAAAAAAATTCATATATATTTTTCTGATTTACACTGACAATTTAAAAAATTTATGAGGCCTAATCATTATCTCAAATTCGATATTATCTAATATAATTAATTATTTTATTTTATAATCTTAAGTTGTCCAAAGTTCATTGTAAAATGTCTTTTCTTTTCAATTTTTCCAACACTTAAGAATTGAATTTCAAAAATTAAAGAATAAAAAAAGATTAATCATATATTCTAAAATAACCAATCTGATTTTATAAAAAAAATTTATTTATCATTAAAATAAATCAAAAATTACTAACAACTTTCAAAAACTTAATATTCAATAATTACACCCTTATTAATTTTTAATTTCTTTTAAAAATTAACAAATGAAAATAAATTATTTACTGTGAATGCTTCTTGATTGATTGATACGATGATAAAAAAAAAAAAATTTTGTTAGATCAAGTGATTCTCATTATAAATTTATACTCTAAAGATTTAAATTTTTTAAAATTGAGTATTAATTTAAAAAATTTAAATATAAAATTTCGATAACCACTTATGAAAATCTTGATATGGTGGATATAACCTGACATACTCAAATTTCTAAATTTTATAGTCAAATTTCTTTAAATAATACTTAATCTAAATCTGAAACAATATATACTAAAATTTCTTAAATTAGTACTGAATCTCAGAAAATTTATACTTAAATCTTTACAATGTATACTGAATTTTTATTCTTTTATACTAAAAAAATAACACACAAAACTGTCTTATCAATCCCATCAAAGAGTACATGCAAAGAAATATTGAATTAGGAAGTGCATGTAAAACTCAATTTAATGTTGGAGAGTTTTCTCAAATTTTCTCTTAAATAAATCATTTTTAAATTAGTAAACATAAATTAAATATCTAATATCAATTTAAAAAAATAAACAAATATTTTTAAAAATAATTTTATATTATCTAATACAATTTTTTATTGGTAATTCCACTTTGAAGGACGCATATTGAGCTAACGAGGAATGTATAATGATTTTAATGAAAAATTTCCAACCGACAACCAACCCTGTTCTACGAAAATTCCAATCGATCGCTAAAATAAATTAAAAAATATTCACGACAGACGGTTCAAAATTCATCATCCCAAGATTTGTGCCCTATTTGAAAAAAAAATTCTACAAAATACACCATAATTGAGGATTGAAATGCAAATGTCTGAGATGATAACTAGTCACCTCTCTGCAACATCATAACCCAGGGACAAGTAGATGCAAGTAGGACCTAATCCATGAGGATTATTGGATAGTGCAAACACATAGCCAATACATATGGGAAAACATCACAAATGCCTAAACACCTCTCTAATTGCCTTGGTAATGGAAAGTTAAGGGGGCGTTTGATTTATTCCATTTTCTATTTTTATTTTTCAAAAAATCACATTTTCTCATTTTTTTGAAAAATGATTTTATTTCATTCTCTAATTTTTCAGAAAATACTATATCTTTTTTTGAAAAACAAAATTGAAAAATACAAACCAAATACGTTTTTCAGAAAACTGCATTTTCTACATAAAATGAAAAATAAACATACCAAACACCCCCTAACCATCTTCCAGTGGAAATTGTTTTGATGAAACATAAATGCAATTCTACCAGCAAAGAAAGAATTGCATAGTTGGAACTAAACTTAAAACATTCTGGCATCAAAGCTTTGATTCATTGTGAGGACACATGCTCATTCCTGGAGAGTGGTGGAATACAACCAGAACTAATTTATCTAGAGGTGATGACAATTGCACAAGGTGCTGCATCCTTGAGCGCTTAGTCACGTACATTGTGTCTGAGCCTTGCTGGAATCATGCATGGACTTTGAAGTAGTCACAAGCTGATCTCAATAGTGTTCTTTCCCACACTCTCAACCATGGAAAAGGACTGCAATGGCCCAACATGAAACAAGAGGGCATGGTGTCAACCATTTTGCCAACCCTGCTGAAACATCTCAGGTTGACGTCCAACATGATCATCAGAGATGACTTTACAACTCCCTAACATAGGTCCTTGGAATATGGGTCGGTTGACTCCAACAAGATATTTTGAAACTGGACTACTGAACAGAGATATGCCTACATCTTTAACAATACTTGGCCAAAAACTATGCAGTCAAACGGATTGTTTCATCATCATCATCAAATGGATAACTCTTATCCATTAATCTATATGAAACACTATATAAGTGATAAAATCACCCTGATATATATGGATAGAGATTTTGAAACTGGCCACTTGAGATGTCAATACCCCTTGTGATCTGTGTAATCAATACTATTGTGATCAAAGAATGAAGACGCAGGAAACTGATATCAAAGCTATAAATGTCTAAGATAGCAATGTAGCAAGGACAATGTAAGAGTTTTAGGCTTTTAGCTCCAGAATACACAATAACTAGCTAACCGGAGTCCACTCTTAGGGGCGTCCCCTCCCATTGTTTCAAAATGCAATAACTCTGCTTATGCAATGAGAAATCATATTCATATTTAATCAGCTTATGAACACATAGATAAAGATTACGAAAATAACACAAATTCCTAATTGTAGAAAGCTTGTAAGGTACAAATTGTTTGTTTAAACTAATTTTTACAAACAGCAGACAAGCATATACAGCGGTTTGCTTAGCTACTGGTTATGATTAACAATTGATTCACATAACTGTTAGATTGAAAGAGAAGCCTCTTTGGCTTTGACATCAAATGCAAAATGTTCAACTGCGTTAGATGACATGACATAGATGATTAACATTGTATGCGTCAGAGAAAAATAAGCTTCTGATATATCTTAAGCATACAATGGCTAATAAAATCTCATAATAGCGATACAGTGTAATAGATAAGGTAGTTCAAAATCAAGATACTAAACACGATCCAAAACCAACGTTCAAAGAAGCAACAGCAAATAAAAGCATGAGAAAAGAGGAAAGGTTTGAAATTGCAGACCCTGTGGATCTACCGGTACGATTTCTGGAAACGAGCGCGAGCGCCGCGACCACCAAACTTCTTGGGCTCGCATCGGCGGGGATCAGCAACGAGGAGGGTCCGGTCGTAGCGCACGAGGATGTCTTTGATCTCCTGCTTGGACTGCTCGTCAACGTACTTTTGGTGGTAGGCGACGAGGGCCTTGGCGATGCTCTGGCGGATGGCATAGATCTGGGAAGTCTTACCACCGCCCTTGACGCGGATGCGGATGTCAACTCCCATGAACCGCTGCCGCCCGAGGAGGAGGATCGGCTCGAATGCCTTGAGGCGGAGGGTCTCCGGCTTCACCAGCTCGATGGGGACGCCGTTCACCTTGATCAGGCCGCGGCCTCGCTTGCAGTGCGCCACCGCGACTGCTGTCTTCTTCCTGCCGAAGCACTGCACGGATTCAGTTGCTGTCGACGCCATCGTCGCCGCACTAGTTCGAGTAAAAGCAAACCAGCAAGGGGAATGAGATCGTCGCGGCGGGGCGCGGCGCGTAGCAGAGAATGAGAATTGCAACGCTGGGCCAATCCACGTGTATATATAGATGGTTGTGTTGTGTTCGGCGAAGCCCTAATCGAGCCAACAAATTATTGGGCTGGATTATTACTTAATTGCGGGCCACTTTTGTTATTGGGCTTGTATGGGCTTCGTACCCAGTCAATTCAATCTCACTGAAATACGAAATCTGAGATGATCTGCATTTTCCCTCTTCCAATCACAATTCACAATCCTTCCGATCTTAATGCCCGAAGAAAACCTAGCTTTACGTCGTGTTCGCTGAAGCCAGAAGCGAAGCCTCCTCCCCGTTGCCAGCAAGCATTTTCAGGATCATTTTCATTGGAGGTGGTAATTCATGGCGAGGAAATCCAGCAGCAGTTGCTGCGCCATCTGCGAGGGTTCCAATCTTGCATCAATTTGTGCGCCCTGCGTTAACTATAGGTGACTGCTCTAGTTTGGTCACATGTAATTGGGCAGTTATGGAAATTTGTCGTCATATGCTTATGCTTTGAAAATTTTCAGATTAAATGAGTACAGTGCCTTGATGAAATCTCTGAATAGCGTCCGTCAATCTTACTATTCCAAGCTCTTCGATTTTCTTGAGAAGAAGGTTCGTTGTCATGCCTATCATCATGCATATAATTGTCTCGCTTTAAATTTTTTTTTTTTTGTAGCATAAACTCATCTTCTATTTTTATTTTATTTTGGTGGATTATTAGGTTTGATTTGTTTTCATATCTGGTCTACAGAGAATAGCAGATGAGCAAAATAATTGGATATCGGATCAAAATAGGAAACTCAAGAAATTGAAGGAGCGGCTAACCTACTTAAAGGCGAAACGTGTAGAAGGTTGGTCTTTCTCTTGGCAATAAACGTCAAGCATCCTCGCTTGTGTCAAGGATGCTTCATTATCTCACACCCTAATTTTCTTGAACTCTTCTACTGCTGTTACAGATAAGGCTAAGGTTGCTGAACAATCAAATGATCTGAAGTCGAAATACGAGTCATTAGAATTAGCATTTGAAATAGTGAGATATGACCTTTTATGTTTGTACCCTTTGATTCTATATTTTCTGCATTGATATGAAGCTTCGTCTGAACATTGTGTTACTTCTGACTAACCATTTTTAGATAAAAAAGAAGCGCACAGATGTATTGGATAAATTCAATACTGATCTGATATACAGCCAGCGGTTAGCTTATGTAAGATCCTTTTTTTAATGGCAATATTTAAAATTTACATGCATTTATAGACTTCTAAAGTTAAGCACAACATGTTGCTTCTGTGGTTTCACTATTTTTCTTGGTTTCTCGTATGATTTATCCTCATTGTCTCTTTGCCTATTTTTGTTTTAGCTGATATGCAAGAACTTTTTTTTTTTTTTGCAGATGGCTATCACTTCTGAACTTTTTCATCGGCAGTCAGTGATTGTAAAACAGATTTGCAAGATCTTCCCTCTGCGCAGGGCAAGTACTATTTGACTCTTTGACATGATGACTTTTGTTGATGTGATGGATTGATTTCATTTGCTAAGGGAGATACAGCCCTAATTGGATGGCCAGTGCTTATCCTTTGACGAAGTGCTTATTGAGAACATGATACTATTTTATTTTTCCTCATGTTTAACAAGATTTCATTTTGCAATCTACATTATAACTTATTTAGTTGTGTTACTATCTGCTCGAGTAACACTAATGGAAAGTAACATCTTGGAGGAGTTTGCATTTATAAAGATGAATAAAACCATTTATGCATCAAATAAATGCATATGGAATCCATTACCAAGACAATAATTGATACTTTTGTTAATTTTAAAGTGATACAATTTTGTATGAAGTAACCAATCACAATATGTATCTTTTCTTTTCTGCTAAAGCAGGATGTGTGTTTATTTAATTGCTTGGAGTTTTTGAACAATGATGTCCAGCATTATTTTTTAATCTTATCTGTTGTATTTTGGTTCGCATCTTTCTTTCCTTGCTCTTTTGTTTAAAAAAATATATATTTTTTATTTCTGAAGATTTACTTATAGGTTCTTTCTCTTGTAATGGTCTGAGCATGTGCAGGTGTAGCATTTCCTATTGCTTATTACAATTTGAATATATCTAATGTGCAAATGACTGATAGCGTTTCTTTTATTGATTTACAGGTGAACTCAGATGGAAAAAAAGATGGATCAAATAGCATGTGTGACCAAATATGCAATGCTCGCTTACCTAGAGGACTGGATCCACATTCTGTTCCTCCTGAACAGCTTGCCGCTTCTTTAGGGTAATTCTCCATGAATTCATGCTAGTTTTATGCGTATATTTTTTTTCCTGATTCTTATTCTATGTGAATATATATATGGATTGAAGTAATTCCCAATGTATTAGTTTAAAAAATTTAGCTATTCACTTATTTATTATGGCATGACTAGAAGTTTGAAGAATGATTCACTATTTCACCTAATTACTTAGGAATATGTATCTTTCTTATTATATATATGGATGATATTATCGTTATTATTAGTAATGATTCTATTGGGATTTTCAAGATTAAACACTTGAATAACCCTAACTTCCTCAGTATAGAGCTTATTACACTAAAGGAAAAGCATTTACATTTCTCAATGGAACTATATACTTGGTACTTGAGAAGGTTAGTATGCTAGGAACCAAATTAGTTGACGTTCCTACGTGTCCTAATGGCAGATTGGTACGAGGATAGAAGCCACTAATTTATTACAGAAAGTACAGAAGATTATTAGAGTACTGAACTACCATAGTTACATGACCTGATATTTTAGTCAGTACGAACAATTAGTCATTAGAAATCTCATGTTTCAGGATTATCCAACAAATTCTTCTATACATGATCAAGATCGGGCTACTCCATTCTTTCATGAGGTGATCTAACATCTCCGAAGACAAGAAACAGACTATCATAACTTTATTGAGTGCAATTGTGGCATGGAATATAAGTAAGACCGTTCCTACATATTATTTTATCTGGGTTAAATAGATGATGACTAAAAGTTGGGACATTAAACATGCTCTTTTAAAGCCAATGAAATTGTATTGTGATAATCAAGTTGCAATCCACATAACCTCTAAAGATTAAAGGAACTGAACAAAGCACATAGAGGTCGATGGCCACTTCATGCGAGGGAAAGTGTAATCTAATAGAATTGTCATTCTCATTTGTTGGCTCTAATATTGGCTATATGTATTTTTTTAAAATCCTTAAAGGATCCTAAAATTGAGAGCATTTATAACAAGCTAAGTTTCCACATATACTGAACCAGCTTCAAGAGAGCCTTATAGACCTTAATATAAATCTCATTACTACTACAGACTTATGTAATTACAATTAATCGTAGAGGATTGTATGTTTTTTACATTGATGAATATCCCTGATCTTTCCTCTTACATTAAGAAACTCTTGCAGTAGGAAAACACATATGCTTGTTAACTGTTACATGTAGAGAATCTGCAGCATTTGCTATGTTAAGTTCTGGTAAGTGATTGTATTACATTCTTGCACACTGATGCTGCATCAACTTATCCTGCTTTTGCCAACTGTGGTGACGTGGTGTTAATTCATCCACTTTCAAATATTGGTGTTTGCGTATTCTAGATGGTGCATAGCTCTATTTTTCTGAATTAGATATTGTTTTGCATTCCAAACAGGTACATGGTTCAATTGTTGAATCTGATTGTTCCAATTTTGGCTGCTCCAGTTCTTCATAACTCTGGTTTTGCGGTAAGCTATATTATCTCATTATAACTACCAATGAGAATTAGCAAGATAAAGAAGTTATTACAGGATCAACAATCAAGATCCAGTAACTTTATTAAGGCCTCATGATTCATACCTGAAAGACAAGCTAACAATTTTTTTTCGCAGGAAAATCCTACTTCATGTTGGATACTTCTATACAGTTGTTACATTCTTTTTCACGATGAAGTTAAATTATTTATGGTTTTCTTCAGAATCATATAAAATTTAATTAATTTGAAAATGTGGCAACATTTAGTGCTTGTCTGCTTTATTATGCTCATCATTGCTAAATTTACTTCGATTCAACACTTTTTATAGTTTGCTTTTTCTGCTTGCAAGTTGATGAATCAAATGGTTGATGTTGTAGCATATTTTGTACTTTGAAGTATCTTAGTATGTTAATGCTATTTCATTTCTGCTGGACCAAAGTAAAAGAAAATTACAACACTTACTGATACTTTATCATCATCTCTCCTTAGTGTAAACTTATCTCTTTCGACAGGGGTCATGCTCACGAATATGGCAACGAGCCTCGTATTGGGATGCTTGCCCATTTTCACAGAGGTACTAAATTTCAAGGAATTTTGATCCTATAATACTGACTATACAACACATTTAATTTCTCTATTTTGCAGCAAGGAATATCCACTTTTCATACCACGACAGAGTTTCTGCACTTCAGGTGGAGAAAATTTGTGGTCTGATAGAAGCTCCTCAAATTTCGGTGTTGCTTCAGTAGAATCTGAAAGCAGACCTTATTTAGAGAGTTCGAGAAGTAGTAGTTTTAATTATTCCCTTGCATCACCACATTCTCTTGAAAATCACACCGATCTGCAAAAAGGAATTTCCCTACTCAAGAAAAGTGTGGCATGTACCACAACATATTGCTATAATATCTTGGATCTGGATATGCCTTCAGAAGCTTCTACGTTTGAAGCATTTGGTAAATTGTTGGTTCTTCTATCATCTCCAAAGGAATTACAGTTGATCAGAAACTCTTTGAAGATGGCTTGCTCAAGGTGTGAGTTCAATGTTTTAATTACCATGATCTTGTGGACTTTACATGTCTTTGGAACTCATGCAGCTTTTTCCCTGTTAACTTTTCTAGTCACCACAGAACAATGGTTGCATCTACAAATAGTTTGCCTATCTCTATTTTGCTCACTGGTTTAACGTTGCTATTTTTGCCTTCAATGTACAATAGCGATCTTATTAGGTTATTATGTAGTGACACTATGGAAGCAGTCTTAAAGTGATTAGTGCGATCAATGTAGATTCTTCTAGAGAAGATTTATTCCTCAATCATTTTGCCAAATTTTATATTTGTTTGTATGTGTGTATATATACCAAACAACTAAATCGGATGTTTGCTGTTGACCATTATTTCAATCCTTCTGAGATGAGGAGATGCAGATTAATACTCAAGTCAAATGATTTTTTATGCTGTTTTAGCAGGCAAACCAAACTCCGTGGTTTATACTTTGATGTGCACTTCTTTTTGGTAAGCACAGTTTTTTCTTGGGAAGATTAGGATGATTGGTAGCATGATTGAAGAAATCGACTCATCAAAGCTTATCCCTTCATGTTAAGTTATAATGGCCATCATTTTCTTAGTTTCAATTGCAACTTACAAGCCCTTTTTTGAGTTGTAGGTACTTTGCATGTCCAAGATAGATTTGTCCTATTATTGTTTAGAGGAATTGACAGAACCTAAAGATTTGCAAAATGCCGTTTAAAGAAGCTGACAGAACTGATAGTTTAATCTGAATTACAATCGGTTTAAATGATTATTGATATCACTTCTATGCAGCTCAGAAAAACAAACTCAGCAGCTGAAGAGTTCTGTGTGGAACGTAAGCTCAGCGGTTAGTCCTTCAAGTAGCCTAGTCGAGGGCGAACAGTCCATACTGGTCAGCTTTAGTAACATGCAAACTATGTGTTCTTCTCTAATGACATAGATAAGATGTCTAACTTTGTTTTTCTCTGCTGATCAGTCAACTGTTGATGATAACGACTTCTCAAACCCCAATTCAAGTTTCATCAGCACAGCCGAGATGATTGACTACGTAAAGCCCAAAAGTCTCGAGGAAGGGTGGGACATCGTGGAACATCCTACATTTCCCCCACCCCTATCAGAGACTGAGGACGTTGAGCACTGGTTGCGGGCTATGTACATAGATGTCACAAAGAAATAGTGAGGTATCTTTGTCCTGCTGTCCATAATCTTCATTATTATCTCATTTATCCAACGGAAAAAATATTCTACATTCATGTATATAGCTAGTGATCTTTAGATTAGGTGATGGCCGTGTTTGACATTTTCGAAACTGGAATTGTCAGGCCACAGTAGAACGTGGCCTATTATGTAGATAAATTATGCACTGGTAACCAGTGCAATTGCTTTGCCATTGTGTGTGCATAGTAGAAGTTATGGTAAACTGAACTCCATCCACGTATGGAATTAAAGAACGTAGTGAAGGTTCTCGCAGTTGGTTGTAAAAATGCGTTTGAAGTGTTTAGTGGTTGACTTTACGGAAAATCAGAGTAAATTAATTTTTTGGTTTTTTGATGGAGAAATGATTATGGCTCGAAATGAGCAAAAGTTGTTTAGTAAAAAAAAATGGTCTTTACTAGTATTTGACATTTGGGAAAATCATAATCAACAAATTGAACACTTATTTATTTATTTAGTAGGTTTAAAATTTTATTAATGAACATGATTCACAAATATTTTTTATAAATTTTAACGAACTAAATATATATATATGTTTAAGCTTATTTATTAATTTAATAAATTATTCAAATTTATTTATTTAATCGATCTTGTATATATTAAATGAACATAAATAACTTTTTACAAATTTAACATCAAACTTATTATAAATATTCAATTCATTTATAACTCTAACATTAGTGATATATATATACACACACATCTCACACCACATTACATATATGGCCTTTCAAGGATCGAGGTATTTAACTATAGACACTATTGTTGCTCTAAAACCTATACAACCTTACTTTGTATTTGAATCATGGAAGTACCATGATGACACTATGTACCCTTTCAGGGCTAAAGAAGTGTTGTTTTGCCTTCAGAAGCTTTCTATCCAACACTAGTGGCCTTGGTGTATTGAACTAAAGAAATCCAAGTCCTTCTAGCTCTTTGACATGGGCAGGTGAAAGGGGCGGTGGGCACCAATCTTTGACTAAACCATCGACATCCTCGACTACGTACTCCTGTTTTTATGTTTGGAAAAAAAATGATCAGACACCTGAAGGAACATAAAAAAGAAACAAAAATATAGCTTTAAGGTTACAAAAACTGGAGCTGCTGGAAGCAACAATTGGAAAAAGATAACAGAAAACAGTTTGATCATTAGGCAATATTTATGCTGGAAACTACTAAAGCAAGGAGTCATCACTGTAGAATGTAAATGGTCAATGGTGATAGGCGAACTAATTAGTACGCAAAAGGGTGACTTACTCTCATCAGCAATTGTTTTCCGTGTGGGTAAAAATGGTGCTTCCAAATTTGTCGGCCAAAAACTGACGCGATGGTAATGGCGTACAATATGCCAATGAAAGGGATAAGCACTATAACAAAAAACTCCATAATAAGCATCAACTCTAGCCAAGCTCGATTAGCTTCTGCCATGGATCCATAGTAAAATGCTTTGATACACTCATTCCACCTGCAGAATATGCCAAATAAATCCTTGAACAACAAAGACATGTATATAGCTGAAAATGAAAATTAGCAAGTAAACAAATTGATGTAGTAATCAGATGGGTTAAGGATAGGTCAAGGAATGAGATGGTTATTGAACTTGAGCTTGTTATCAAAGCTCAATTAGAGTCATTGTTGTGCTGAAAAATTAGTTAAAATAATGATCTAATAAATAAAGGGAAATGATTTGCACAGTGAAAGTAAATGTCTCAGTGAAAAATTTGATCGTCAATCAGCGACATGTCAGACGTCCGATTGCCGATCGGACACCACCAGCGGCCTCCGATCGCCGCCCCGAATTAAACTATACCTTGGGAGATGGTGAACCCGTCAAGATCGCCGGCAACGGTGAATCTGTCGGAATTGACGGTGAATGATGCGAGATCGCAATTGCGGCGATCCCTGACGGGTTCACCATGCCCCCCAGGGTATAGTTTGGTTTGGACCGGCGACCGAAGGCCACCGACGGTGTCCGATCGACGCTCAGACGTCGGACGTGCCACCAATTGACGATCAAATTTTTCACTTAGACATTCACTTTCACTATGTGTATCATTACTCATAAATAAATTTTATTATTTTCTCACTTTTAATATATTATAAATAATATAGAAATTGTGAGATATGTATAATATTTTTAACATATTTGAATGAAATAAAACTTTACACAAGTTAATAAATAAGGTTATTTACGGATCAAATTTCATTCTAAATCAACCATGGTTTGACTTTACTGCCCACAAAAAAGCTTTCAGAAATTGCAGAACATGGATATAAAGATTTGCAGGAGAAATTCCAAGATAGAATTCCATCTACTATGCATAATGCATGTCTGAAAGCAACAAAAAAAAAGTCAGATAAATACCACGATCTGTTGTCTTGATATGATTGAGGGTTGTGCTTGAGTTTTCCTAGATTATAGCAAGCCATGAAGAATCCGGAAAATCCAAGAGGGCAGCAACATAGTAGCGCCACTATGAATACAAAAACAAATAGTAAGAACATTACTACAAAAACAGAGCAGTAGTCTCTAAACCAACATTTGTTTAAGAGTCCAATAGATTCCAATTTATTGGAGCAAAAAATGATAACGCTCACCGTCCCCTGGCTAGATATAGGCAGATAAATTACAGGAAATATTATGTCTTAGAACAACGACTCTTTGCATGAGAGAGGGCAGACACCCAACGATACATTTTGGGTCCGTTGGGAATTGACCCAAAGACCTATTAGAGCAACCACCCATGCAGGTACCAACTTTGCTAACCCGTGGGGATGATAGAATTCAATTCATAAATATATGGTAGATATATATCTTCTAGAGACAGATCTTAACTCTAAAGGACTAAATTAGTCAGAGAATTTTCGATGGCAATCAACATAAATACATGCACTGCATATTTTTATCCTTTGCATATGCTAGGCTTTTAAACTGTCTTTGAGGATGTATCCTACATGGATAATATGGAACTTATTTCCTGAACATTTTCAGACTTGACTGGCTCGTTTTAGTGAAAGTTCAGCAATAATAAATCTAAAATCAGCTAGTGTAGTATTCTTTTTATAGTTTTGAAGAAAAAAAGTGAACTAAATGCAACACAATCCATTGTTTCAATAGTCTTCAAGAGTGATTTGTTGACTCGACTGACTACATATAAAGATGCATCTTGATTTCCATGGATCTGAAATCATTAACTCTTTGGCCTAAACGAGCATACTCTATCATAGAAATGGTATGTGCTTCATCCTATTTGCCAGTTATGCTCCCATCCAATTCTGTTTGAACATCAAGATCAAAACAGCTAGCACAACAAACACTATTGATTACTCTCCTTCCACAGAGGTGCATTTCCGTTAGGTGTTTGCAGGTTAATTGGCATCAATTCCTGCTCAAATTAAGAGTGACCAACTCTTGGATCTGATTTTGCACTTCCTTCGAACAAAATTCCAATTTATAAATACATTTAAAATAAAATCACTCTATTCCCAGAAACAAAAAATGTATGTTTCACCAAAAAATCAGAACTGGATTGTGTAGACTATCATTATGATTTCATCATCAAATCATCAGCATCAGCTATTGGATTAGAATGGATAGAGGAAGCATACCAAGACCATAATAGACATTGAATTCTGTAGCATAAACCCTGCCTAACGGCCACTGATAGTAGAAATCGTAGTAGAAATAGTCGTAAAAAGTTCTACCGTGAGAATAACTGAATCTGCCAAAATAAGTCTGGGTTCCACAGACCAAATACCAGATACTTGCCAATGAACAGATTGTCTGGAGTAACACAGAGTGGTCATGTGAGAAAAACAAACAAGATATGATGTTCTCTACATAATAATGAATTAATAGGACGAAGTGAAAGCAAACCTACAATTTGAATCATTGCAAATGCGCAAAGTATATTTCGAAACATAAGGAACTTGAGAATTCTCCCTTTTCTTTCTGGATGAATATGTACCCTTAGATAGTAGGGAGCTTTGCAATCTGTACAGTTGGCAAATGCAAATCTTTCCTAAAGAATAAGAAATTTGTGAACTCAGATATAATGGGAAAGCATTTTTTTACAAAAGAAATAAAACAGAGAATGTATACCATAACAACAACAACAACAACCAAGCCTTATCCTACTAGGTGAGGCCGGCTATATGAATCCTTCAACGCCTTTGGGTTGTCCCCTATTATATCATCAATATTTAAATAAAATTTATCTTGTTTTATTGTTGCCGATAAAGTTTTTTTTTTGACCTTTCTCTCCCTTGTTTAATGTGCGTATTTATCATAGTTTCACATCGCCTAACAGGGACATTTATTGGTCGTCTAAGTACATATCCGTACCATCTCAAACGTGTCTCTCGAAATTTTTCCTCAATAGATGTAACTCCGAGTTTCTCTCTAATGCTCTCGTTCCTTATTCTGTCCATCCTCGTAAGTCCACACATTCATCTTAACATACTCATTTCTGCAACTTTCATTTTTTGCTCATGTGCACGAGTCATAGCCCAACATTCAACATCATATAACATAGCAGGTCTAACTGCCGTTTTGTGGAACTTCCATTTAAGTTTTAAAGGTACTTTACGATCACATAAAACACCTGATGCTAACCTCCATTTCAACCATCCTGCTTGTATTCTATGTAAGACATCTCTCTCAATCTCTCCATCACTTTGCAAAAATGATCCTAAATACTTAAAGCTCTCAGTTTTAGATAACTCGTTATCTCCTATCTTAACATTTGTCTCATTACGTCTAATATTGTTAAACTTAAATTTCATATATTCTGTCTTTACTAAGCTTAAAACCTTTCACTTCTAGTATTTTCCGCCAAGATTCTAGTTTAGTATTTACTCCTTCACGTGTCTCATTTATCAAAACAATATCATCTGCAAACAACATGCACCATGATACTATATCTTGAATGTATCCAATGAGTTCGTCCATGATTAGTGTAAAAAGATAGGGACTTAGAGTTGATCCTTGATGTAACTATATCCTTATTGAAAATACTTCAGTTAATCCGCCTGAACTCTTCACTCTGGTCGTTACATCTTCGTACATATCCTTAATTAGTTCAATATATGTTATGCTAATATCTCTCTTTTCTAAAATTCTCCATATACAAAAATTACTAAGATTGTTTTTGTCAAATAAGATCTAGTTCATTACTTAATATTCCTTCTTGAATTTGACATTTCATGACTAATCACCTAGTCTATTCCTTTAACAACGCCAAAAAGACTGAGAAATTACTGTAACTATTAATATTATACATACGCACATTAGTCAACATCCATTCTCCATGCAAGTTATTTCTCTTTAAATGCATGACTATGTTAATTGCTGGAAATATGTTTATAGTCCAAGCAATCAACTAAAAGCACTTGTTCCCACTAGGTACGAATATTCTACAGGTTGACTTCTGAGTGTGCATGAGTTGTGCTCCAGTTAGGCCAACCAAAATAAAAGGCCATCTACCTATTATCAAAAATAAAAACAAAAAAAAACTAAACTAAAAGAACTTGTTTGGAATCAAAGTTAATTATTATTTAGTCTGTGCCAATATGACTCTTAATAGTCATGCATAAAGCAACCAGTCAACCACTGAGAAAAATGAAATTCAAAACTTTCTCATCCCTTGATATCTTTTGTGATGACTCTCAAATTTTCTAATTTATGCTATTGTCACTCCCCTCGAGTATTCTTCACATCCTCGAGCACTAAAAAATTTCGCCAAAAAATATTATTTCACAATTAACCTTGAGATTATCCGTATGTAATTCCATCTTTTCAAGTGTTTGGCTTATCAAAGAAGCGAGAATATTGTGTGCTAATATATCAATTAAAAAAACACCACAGCTAACATGCAGATAACTATCTTTAATTTCATCCAAAATAAAAATCAGATATCTCTAGGAAAAAAGCAGGATTAGTACTTTTCTTAACTCACCTGTACACCCCTATGATAGTTCAAGCATTCTCGATGGACGAACTTCGAAGATCCCTCGCATTTACAGGGTGAAATGAGATCCCTTCCTGAAAAATTTACAAAAGAAGAAGCCGAAACAATTCAGAAACCCATTTTTTTTCTTCTCGAAAATCCCTTCATCCGAACCACAGAAGATAAACCCCCTTCTGGGTTATGATTTTTTTTTTTCTGTTTTCGATCTCCATTAGAACTCAAGTGGATGAACCAAGACTGATCGAAAAACCGCAAGGAGTAAAAAAAAAATGTAATAAGGAGCGAGAAAAGGTTGGGAGAAGGGATTTGAGGGAAGAAAATCACCATCACTTCTGAGGCAGACTCGGCAGAGGATTTGAGTCAGCCGGCCAGCCTCCTGGTCTACCTCGTCGGGAGCATCGAGGGGCTCGGACGCCGCAAGGGAGTCCTTTGTCTCCGCCATTAACCAAGAAAGAGCAAGAGCAAGAGCAATGAGCCTCCCCAGGTCAACCGAAATATATAGATTTAAATGAGAAAAATTCAATTAGCCCCTTCAAAATTGGGTCGCTGTCGTTCCAGTCTATTGCCCATTGCCGAAGACTTGATTGTTAGAATATTTCATAAAAAAGGCGACGCAATTCAATAACTTAAACTAAATGGATTTACTAAAAACACTCATCTAAATCTATGTAAATGATAGAAGGGTTCAATTGTAAATTAGCTTAATTATAAAGTAACGATCCATCCCAATGCGTTTGCATTCTAAAAGAGAGAGGGGGTTCTTGTAAATTCCGTAGCTTAAATTTGACGTAGGCTTACGTCGATTATTATTATTCAGGATAAATATCTTTAAACACTTATATTTTTTATTGAGTTACATTAAAAAAATAATATTTAACCTCGGTACTATCGAATTATATTTTATCCCTTATATATATATTTTTTTTCAAATAGTAGTTATCTCTGTATTTGAAAAAAACATATTTAACCCTTTTTACCAAAAGTTAAATGTGAAAAAACTTATAAAAGATAATTGTGTTCTTATCTTTTTTATCATTTTTCAATAGATCTCGTGAGAAAAAAAAATATATTGAATTGACTATTATATCTTTCGATAATAATCCATATATGCACCAATATAAATAATAAAAAATAATAATTCTGAAAAGGATGACAAATAAAGACGGAACAAAGTTCATCATTAAAAATTTCCTTCTCATCGTCAAATATGAAGTAGGAGTGAAGTACTAGTGTGATAAAATTACACCAATATGTATATCAAAGACATTACAAAATCTAAAAAAAAATTATAAGTTATTGTGACTACAAAGTTTGTGCTCAAACAACTTAATATACCATATAAACCCAAAACCACTAATATTTAATAGATGTCGACTATTATTTATATATAGAAAAATGATAAATATTGATTCTTCTAGTGGATAGATAAAATAGAAGAAGAAGCATAAGAACCTACATCCACTATTTTTCTACATACACCGAAAGAACTCATATCTACCATTTGTCTGCGTATAAATAATAGTTGACATTTATAATTTATTTAATGTCAGTGATTTGAGTTTATGTGGTATATTAAAATGTTTGAGCACTAACTTTATAGTCGCAACAACTTATAAACTTCTTTCCTGAAATTTGTAACGTCTTTGTTGTGTGTATTGATGTAAGTTTGCCCACCAATACTTACTTATATTTCATTATATGTCACATTTGATGATAAAGAGGAGATTTTTAATAATAAATTTATTTTATCTTTATTTGATCTTGATTTATCAATCTAGAACTTTGGTTCTTTTTAGGCGAGAGTGGTGGAATGTGTTTTTAGTTAGTTATCTCTTTCGGAATTAATAGTTTTCTATTCTTTATGCTTGTGTATATATGAATTTTATGAGAGATTTTACTGAAAGATATAATGATCAATTCAATATGTTTTTTTCTATTGAAAATTGATTTAAAAAAAGATAAGAGTACAATTGTCTTTTATAAGTGTTCTCAAATCTGACTTTTGGTCAAATGAGGTTAAATATTATTTTTTAAATACAATGATAAAATACTACTTGATAGAAAATATAAAGGAGATAAATACAACTAGAAAGAAAATAATACGTTTAAATATTATTTTTTAAATATAGATAGAAAATATATAGGGATTTAAAATTATTTACTCTATTATTTATTATTTATTTATAATATTTGGTCGGATAAGTTTTGTCCTCATCAATGTCGTATGAAAGACCTGGACGGCAAAAAGTTTAGAAGATCAAGCCAACGCTTCCTTTGCACGTCAATTTATTTGTCGTTATGTTTCCAGCTGGAAAATAAAGGGAAATAATGGAAGGAAAATTGTAATCCACAAAAAAAGTTTCAAACGGGATCCTATGTCCCGAGAATCCCGTGTCCCCGTGTATCGGATTCGTCGCGAGTCCACCGATCATAGATCGGACACCATTATTAGTTTTTAATCGTCGTCCCGAATCACATGATATTTTGGGAGAACAGTGAATCGGTCGAGATCGTTACAATTGCGATCTCGCCGGATTTGACGATGAATCCGGCGAGATCGCAATTACGACGATCCCCGACAGATTTACTGTACCTCCTAAGGTATAATTTTATTTGGGACGGTGGCTGGTGATATCCGATCGACGATCAGAGGACTCGTCGGCCATCACCGACGAGTAGGGACATGGGGACAGAAGGTCAATGGAGACTGAGGATTTGTTTAAAAAAAATGGTAGTATCTATAAATAAATGAATTATTTATGAATAATATTCGTAAATAAAATTTATAAATTATATTTATCAATAAATTTGTTATCGAATTTGTAAACATATTAAGAAACTCTAAATAATTTAACTATCAAAGTTTGAGTGGATTTTTACCAAAGGACATATCCAAAAATTAGGATTTACCAAAAGGCTATCATGATTTTATTTTTACCAAAGGCACACTCATTTTAGTGAACTTCCTCTTATACCCCTCCCGCTAACTACTGTCTTTCTCTTTCTCTCTCTCAGTAACGAATTCCGAGACGTCTGAACATGTTTTTACATATTTTTTTATTTTAAAATAATATATTATAGAATCGGCTAAAAAATGTAAAGTAAAAATCGAAAAAATATTTTAGTTAAAAAAATATCTTATCCAACATGATTTCAAAAATATAAAGAATAATTTTTTATATTTGGTTAATATAAATTAATATATTAAATAATATTTAATAAATATATTAATATATAAAAAAATTGAAATCATTTGATTTCAGGCAGCGTGGCCTGAAATTTTTGATTTCAGACCCACGTTGGGCCTGAAATCTTTTGATTCAGGCCCGACGTGGACTCAAATTTTTTTTCTATTTTAAAAATATATTAATATATAAAACAATCTATCAAAACACGTAATTTCAGATTAAAATGCAGAGTCTGGAGTTGCGCTAGGAGGGCCTGAACATAATCTTGGATAAATCTAAGTAAATTAAATAAAAATATCAATAGTTCTAGTTAGAGTTGAGCAAGGAGATGGTATTTTTGATGTCCAAACTTCTAATGATTATAAATTATATTGCAATAGGAGATTTTTAGGTCTATCAGTGGGTTTTCACCAAAATTCACTGATAGACCTAGGATATTTGAATTTCTCAAAATCCAATATCAATAGTTAGAGTTGAGCTAGGAGATGGTATTTTTGGTGTCCAAACTTCTAATGATTATAAATTATGTTGCAATAGGAGATTTTTAGGTCTATCAGTGAGTTTTCACCAAAACGCACTCATAGACCTAGGATATTTGGATTTCTCAAAATCCAATATCAATAGTTAGAGTTGAGCTAGGAGATGATATTTTTGGTGTCCAAACTTCTAATGATTATAAATTATGTTGCAATAGGAGATTTTTAGGTCTATCAATGAGTTTTCACCAAAACCCACTGATGGACCTAGGATATTTGGATTTCTCAAAATTCAATATCAATAGTTAGAGTTGAGCTAGGAGATGGTATTTTTGGTGTTCAAACTTCTAATGATTATAAATTATGTTGCAATAGGAGTTTTCTAGGATGAATCAGTCGGTTTCGGTGAAAATTCACTGATGGACCTAGGATACTTGGATTTCTCTATACTTGATATTGTTGATACAGTCTGACCTGATTGTTGTTTTGGTGTTGACACCGATTTAAGTTTAGGTGAGTAAGATATGTTCGGATTAAGTCCTGGTCGGGGTCTGGGCTCGAATTCCGGTGAGTGAAGCCGGGTGAAGGAAACCCTAGTGAGTGAAGCTAGGTGAAGTAAATCCAGGTGAGTGAAATCAGGTGAAAGAAACCCTAGCGAGGGAAGCTAGGTGAAGAAAATCCTGGTGAGTGAAGCCAGGTCCTAGCGAGGGAAGCTAGGTGAAAGAAACCCTGGTGAGTGAAGCCAGATCCTAGTGAGTGAAGCTAGGTTGGACTAAGTCCCGGTGAGTGAAGCTGAGCATGAAGTCTTGGTCCAGGGGACAGAGCATTGAGTATACTGGTCGGAGAGGGCTCGGGAGCTCGTTCTCCGGGACCAGACTAGGTCAAAGAAGGCTAGGGAGCCTGTTCTCTAAACTCAGGGTTGAAATGGTCGGAGTTGGATCGGTCTGTGGTCCGATTAGGAAGTTGGCACTAACTCCTGAGGTTGTGGATCGGTCTGTGGTCCGATCAGGGAGTTGACACTAACTCCTGAGGTTGTGGATCGGTCTGGAGTCCAATCAGGGAGTTGGCACGAACTCCCTTGATAATAGATCGGTCTGGTGACCGATCTAAGACATCTGATCGGTCTGGTGAACGATTAGAAACAGATCAGAAACCTTCTGTGGGGTGACTGAACGGTCTGGTGACCGATCAGAATGCGAATATAAGCTGATCAGAAAGACCCTGATCGGTCAGCTGGACCGATCAGTCAGGTCTGGACCGATCAGGATGGGTCCTGATCGGTCCAGCCACATGCTGATCGGTCAGCTGGACCGATCAGCAGCGCCCTGATTGGTATGGTGATCGATCAGGGCATTTTGGCTTGGAATCCCAATAGGCTAAGGAGGGATCGGTCTGGTGACCGATCCCTGGTCTCTGATCGGTCAGTGTGACCGATCAGAGCATCACGGGATCGATCAGGCAGGAGCCTGACCGATCAGGCCTTTCACTGATTGGTCACTTTAACCGATCAGTGCCTGACTGGAAATAATATGTGGAAATAATATGAAGGTTTAGGATCGGTCTGGTGACCGATCCCTGATTGGTGATCGGTCAGTAAGACTGATCAGATCGTTACTGGATCGATCAGGAAGTGACCTGATCGGTCAGAGGGGTAACTGATCGGTCAGGGTGACCGATTAGTGCCTGAAAACTTTAATTTGAATCGCTGTCATACTTCCTGATCACTTCTGATTCCCGTTGATTTTCTTCTGATACATTTTGATTTGCTTCGCTAATCCCTCTGATGAGTGTGCAGGTGATACAGAGATGATACAAACCAAGAAGGAGGGTCAATGGCGACTTTCACCGTGGCAGGTTTGTTTGTTTTCTGTTTCCAGGATTCAACGGCTTCTGGCGGGTTGGCGACTGACCTGAGGCTCAGCTGAAGAGGTCTTCAGTGGACTGAGCGCTCTGTGGAGGTCAATGGGTCAGTGGTGACGAGGCTGTAGTTCAGTGGGTGCAGACGCGCCTGGTGATGAGCAGAAGGGAAACTTAAGAGAAGGCTGGCAAAGCAGAGACAAAAAACTTTGTAAGTCGATCAGAAACAAAGCAGACAACGAGAACGAAGAGCTGAGTGAAGGTTCTTGCATTAGGGTTGTGTTGTGTTGTGTGTTGTGCTCTGTGAAGTTTTTCCTTCGTGCTTTTTGTGCCTGTGCTTAAGGTTCCATTTGTAAGTTCCTTCTCGTGGTCTCCTGTACTCAACTTATACATTTCTGTTCTGAGATCTGTGGAGAGGTTACTCCACCAAGAAGGAGTTTTGATTATACGGATTTCTGGGGCTTGATCTGCCGACGATCAAGGGATCACCCACTTCACGGGCACGCCAAGGAGTAGGGGCAAGTTATCCCTGAACCTTGTAAATCTTCTGAGTTAGCGCTGGTTTGTTCTCTGTTTGTTTCTTTCAGTTCTGTGTTTTTGTTTCTGCTGCTAACCCTAAGTGCAGAAAGAAAAAGAAGCCAGTTTTTATAGTTGGCTATTCACATCCCCCCCTCTCTAGCCATCTAAGATTCAACAGATATCTCTATTTAGAATTTACTTAGAAGATGTTATTTCTGATGTGCAAACTTAGTACTAATAATTTTCAGTTATGTTCTCTAACCGTATCAATTGGCACATAAAAATGTATAAATATGACTGCATCTTGGGCACAGTTAAAAGAAACATCTCTTTCAACATGATTTCAAAAATATAAAGAGATAATTTTTTATATTTGAATAATCTAAATTAATATAATAAATAATATTTAATAAATATATTAATATATAAAAAATCCTATCAAAACACGTGATTTTAGAGTCAAACGCAGGGCCTGAAGTCATCCTAGGAGGGCCTAAAGTCAAATAACTTCAAACTCTATAAATAATTAATTTAATAAATAATAATTAAATATAAAAAAATATTTTGAAAATAATATATTTTTCGGTGCCCTTGGGCCTGAAGTCCCCTCCTATCATGATTTCAGGCCCTGCGTTCTCTATAATAAATAATATTTAATAAATATATTAATATATAAAAAAACCTATCAAAACACGTAATTTCATATTCAAATGCAGGACCTAAAATCACTATAGGAGGACTTGAAGTCAGATGACTTCAGGCCCAAGGGCACTGAAAAATTTATTATTTTAAAAATATTTGTTTATATTTAATCATTATTTATTAAATTATTTATTTATAGAGTCTGAAGTTATTTGACTTTAGGCCCTCCTAGGATGACTTCAAGCCCTGCGTTTGAATCTAAAATTACGTATTTTGATAGGTTTTTTATATATTAATATATTTTTTAAATATTATTTATTATATTAATTTAGATTAATCAAATATAAAAAATTATCTCTTTATATTTTTGAAATCATGTTGAAAGAGATGTTTCTTTTAACTGTGCCCAAGATGCAGTCATATTTATACATCTTTGTGTGCCAACTGATACGGTTAGAGAACATAACTGAAAATTATTGGTACTAAGTTTGCACATCAGAAATAACATCTCCTAAGTAAATTCTAAATAGAGATATCAAGTATAGAGAAATCCAAGTATCCTAGGTTTGATCAGTGAGTTTTCACCAAAACCCACTGATTCATCCTAGAAAACTCTTATTGCAACATAATTTATAATCATTAGAAGTTTGGACGCCAAAAATATCATCTCCTAGCTCAACTCTAACTATTGATATTGGATTTTGAGAAATCCAAATATCCTAGGTCCATCAGTGGGTTTTGGTGAAAACCCACTGATGGACCTAAAAATCTTCTATTGCAACATAATTTATAATCATTAGAAGTTTGGACACCAAAAATATCATCTCCTAGCTCAACTCTAACTAGAACTATTGATATTTTTATTTAATTTACTTACATTTATCCAAGATTGTGTTCAGGCCCAAGGAGGGCCTGAACACATCTGTGTTCAGGCTCTCCTAGCGTGACTTCAGACCCTGCGTTTTAATCTGAAATTACGTGTTTTGATAGTTTTTTTATATATTAATATATTTTTAAAATAGAAAAAAAAATTTAAGTCCACATTGAGCCTGAATCAAAAGATTTCAGGCCCAATGTGGGTCTGAAATTAAAAATTTCAGGAGGTCCACGCGGCCTGAAATCAAAATATTTCAATTTTTTTATATATTAATATATTTATTAAATATTATTTAATATATTAATTTATATTAATCAAATATATTATCTCTTTATATTTTTGAAATCACATTGGATGAGATATTTTTTTAACTGAAATATTTTTTCACTTTTTATCTTACGGTTTTTAGCCGATTCATAATATATTATTTTAAAATAAAAGTCTAAAAAAAATGTTCAGACGTCTCAGAATTCGTTACTGAGAGAGAGAAAGAGAAAGACATTAGTTAGCGAGAGGGATATAAGAGGAAGTTCACTAAAATGAGTACGCTTTTTGATAAAAATAAAATTATGATACGTCGTTTGGTAAATATCAATTTTTAGATACATACTTTGGTAAAAAGCCGAAGTTTGAGAAGGGAGAGAGTAGAGGTGTTGGTTTAGTGCAATTCAATCGTAAACTTTTTATTTTAAATCAGATTCAAATATGGTTCACGTCTAAAATGATATTAAATCTATTTCCACGTGATCATCATATCAACTAACCGATTTAACATTCCATTAACATCTAACGCTAAAAATAAAATCGTTAAATCAGGTCTTAAAACACTAGCTCGAACATAAAATTCCCAATTCTTTACAATTTTAATAATTCTGAGAATTTTGCATCGCAAATACCAACATAAATATCCTCGGTGATTGTGAAGAAAGTTTTTTTTATTGACAGGGTGTACGGTTGGGAGTCTTCATAGTTTTATTCTCAAGTATCAATCACTGTAATATTATAATTTTATATAAAATTCATATAAACTGTTCTAAATTTCAGTTCATCACTGTAATATTATAATTTTATATAAAATTCATATAAACTGTTCTAAATTTCAGTAAGGAAATTAATAATATCATGGATCATTTATATTCATGCTTTCTCTGGTTGTGTGACTCATTTTTTTATAATATAATGCTAATAATATTTAGATATTTTGATCTACCATAAGAATATTAAAAACAAAAATCATTAGTTAAATCTATTTTGTTTCTTTAAAAATTTTACAATCGAAGAGTGTATGTACCATTTGTCAAAATTTAATTGCACCAAGTCATTCAAATAATTTAATTTTTCACAAAGAGATACAAGAAGACATGATTGATTATACTCATACCATTTCTTATGAATTGAATACATAAAAGTGCAAAATAAGGTTTCAAGATTCACACCATATAATGCAGCAAGGGAACTAAAAGAAACTCTTTATCAGCCTAACAACTCCACAAAGCTGTAACTATGTCAAATAAAATTTACCAATATGTTTTAAGAGATTTGTGGTTCCTGTCAAAATGGATACGAAAGAGATCCCTTGAAAGGGCCACATGATGAAGACATAGAATTAGTAAAACAAAGATCATCCTTTGCAATTCAACTCAACACACTCGCTCTGATCCAATCAACAAATGACAAGGCTCTTTACACTAAATTTGAAGGTGCCTTGGGTTGCAAGGCTTTTGAACCCGAAAAAAATGGGGGGAAAAAAATTAAATTCCAGCTACATGTACAAAAGGAGGAAATTAGGGGGTGAAAATCTCACATTGTTATGGCACAGAGATCTTGAAAGACCGTCCTGATGTTAGGTCTTTCATTTACTGGAAGAATACAACGAAGCGCTACTGCAAGCAGTTCATCCATCACTCTCGGAGCTTCCTCCAAACCTGAGATGTCCCTGTCAAAGCAGTCTGCTCCCCTTCCCTCCCTGTTGCACATTTGCACCCAATCGGTGAGATCAACTGCACCCGTTTGGCCTGAGATGATATCACCAGCACTTCTTCGAGTTAGCATCTCCATGAGTATTACGCCGAATGCATATACGTCGGCCTTAAAAGATGGGGATGGTTTGCTTGCAGTTTGAAGCTCGGGTGCCCGGTAACCAAGTGCTCCCAAGTTTAAAATTTGTTCTGCTGTTCCATTGTGTGTCATGAGACGATGAAGGCTATAATCTGTCAACCTAGCCGTGAGATCTGGACCAGTGAGGAGGATATTTGTTGGTTTTAGACTTCCATGAGCTAGGCCCTTCTCATTATGGAGGTAATACAAACAACAAGCCACATCGATAGCAATTTTTAGCCTTTGGCTAACCGAGAGGCGGGAGTACCTTCTAGGCGTTGATTCTGCGTAAAGAAACAATTTAACCACAACATTAGATGCCCCCTCCCCCAATGTTTGAAAACGTAAATATTTAATAATCTCATTCAGTGAAAGACAATTCAACTTCACAATTACCAACCTAGTTTCTAGTTTTAAGCTACAGCCAATGGAGATAAGGTAAAAGGGCCAAATAAATGAGCTCTGGAAACAGAAGCGTGAACAAAATGGGTTAAAAGTGAAAGGCCAAACAATATAGCATTAGGGAAAAGAAGAATCATAGCAATAATTGTGTTTTCAATCTCCATGCTTGACCATCCTCATTAACCGCCATTCTTATAACACCCTTCTTACATGTCTAAGTTTAATCATTCTGACATTTTGCTCGAGATTGTCTACAACATTCCATCTCACAAGTCTGAAATTCCCTCATTAGACCCACTGCGGCCAGATTTTGTTCTTTCAATTATTTTGTATTCAGTAATTTGTGTGATAGTTAGCTAATAAGGAACTACAAGAATGGAAAAAACTAGCTCTAGTACTGAACAAAAATATAATGTTGATCCATCTTCTAGTCTAAAGATTAACCTTCATTTTCTAGCACCAGAAAGATAATGGGGTGTTATCACGTGATCAAGTGCCAAAATATTCATATTGATTGGTACTTGAGTACTACTATGATGAATTTATTGAACAGGTATAATGGGGTGTTATTTGTGGTACACTTATGATGAACTTCTTGAACTTATGGTATGGAGTGTTGTTTAGGGTACCCTTATGATGAACTTATTGAAACTGTGGTACGGAGATGAAGTATTAATGAGCAAAGAGAGACCTTTACAAATAAGAATGTCACCAAATTATACCAGTTCTAAAAGAGCATTAACAATCATTTATTTTATTTGATCAAAGTTGATCGAAATCCCTTCCAATGACTTAGTAAATTATACTGATGCCTCTAGTCTTATATTTACTTATGATTTGATAATTGAGTAATGCTAGGCTTCAAGGCTGAGTTAATTGATTTTATATGATAGGGTACATTGACAAAACAATGGAAAGCATTTAACAATCCATGCAAGTAGAAGAACTTTACTACAGGTTTCAGCTGTAGATTGTTCACATAACACTAGGGGGAAAATCCTTCCCACAGGTCATATAAAAGTCTAGCAACCAATGTGAATATCCAAAAAGCAACTGAAATAGAATAAAGTTGAAGAAACTCATACCATAAAGATAAAGCGACAAACTATCTCCATTAACGTAGTCAGAAATGATCAATCTTTCTTGCTCTCTTGGACCCCAATAATAGCCCCTCCAAGGGATAATATTTGGATGTCTGATGGTTCCAATTCTCTTTGCCTCCTTAGCAAATTCCTTTTTGACTTTAACAAGGCCTACTCTTAGCCACTTGACAGTCAAAACATGGCCACTGTCAAGGGTTGCCTTGTAGGATGTACCATGGCTGCTTCTACCAAGAACTTCTGCAGGGGCACGAGATAATTCTTCAGCTGTGAATCTCAAAGAGTTGTCCAAGAAAAAGAGTTCTCCAGCTAAACGATCTGGTGAATAAACGTCCAACATGACTGGTTGTTCAGATACAAGTGAATCCGTAAAATGAGGTGACGAGCACAATGGTGATCCTGGAGAAGACCTCTCTCCTGTTGTAGCAGGATAATTTTGCACGTGGTTCATAGAAGTTTCTGAAGTTCTACTATCAGGATAGCCATATTCAACAACCTCTGCGAATAACTCCTTCTGTGCCGATACTGTTCTAGAAGCTGTCAATAAATGGTCATTGGAGAAACTAACTGAAGTAGTCACAGGATTATCCTTCAATGATCTGAATATATTTGGACGGCCTAATCTCCCCAATTTTAATTCTCTTCCAGTAGTTTGGTCTCCAGAACGATTCTTTCCACAGAGTTTCTGGGACCGGATCACGTATAATGTCATCACTGCAAATAAAATTAACATGACACCACCAACTGACCCAACAATAGCAGCTATTCGGACGCTATACTTCAAACGGTCATGATTTTCATCCAATTCACCATCATTTCCTGAAGGGATGCCATGAGGAGAAACAAGTAAAGTATTTCCAGGATAAAATGAGTCAGGTGGAAATCTCTGCAGACTTTGTGGGATGGTGCCAGACAAATCATTATAGGAAACGTTAAAAACCTTCAGAGTTGGCTGAGGTATATCGGGTATATCACCATCAAAATGATTCATTGACAGATCAAGGATTTCCAAAGCGTTGAGCTTGCCTAGCTCACTAGGCAACTCTCCAGACAAGGAATTATTTCGAAGAATAAGAAGCTTAAGTTTTTGTAGATTAACAATTTCTAGCGGCAATGGACCAGTCAATGTGTTATCTGATAAGTCAAGGTTCTCTAAATAACTATAAGATGGTAAAACAAGTGATTCAGTTGAATGTGAGCTTTGAATTGGAATATTCCCATAAAATTGGTTTCCTGAGAGATTCAAACTAGTTAGAATAGATTTGAAAAATCCTGGAAGAATTGATCCTGAGAATCCATTCAGACTGAGATCAAGTTCGGACAACGACGGATAGTTTTCTAATGCAGATGGAAGGACACCTGTTAAATGGTTATTACGAATCCTAACGGATCTCAGGTTCTGGAGTTGAGATGCCTCGGGAAAGTTACCCGTCAATGAATTTGAACTTAAATCAATAGCTTCTAATGTGCTTCCCCAATTGGGCAGTACAGATAGATCACCAGATATATTATTATTACTAAAATCCACTGATATACACGACCCTATTCTTGAAGGCAATGAACCTGTTAGCATATTGGATGAGAGATTTAGAAGCTTCAGGGAAGTAGAGTTGACATCCAAAGCATTACCTGCGTATACATCAAACTTGTTAATTTTGGATGAAACACTACAGTGTGTAAAGTTCCATAAAACAAATAAAATTTCAGTTGAACTGTAACTGAAAAATCAGAAAGAGCAGGCATTAGTGCCATGAAGAAGGATAATTTTATCCATCTTAGGCAGAGCAGTCAGCTGATTTTTCATGTAACTATTTGTAGGAAGTCATAAGATTTGTTTTGACAAGACTTACAATTTTGGACCAATTCTTTCCCAAAAAAAGGAAGAAATTTTATAAAATAGAGAGAACACTTATATCCATATCTTCATTCCTGAAGGCCAGAACGTCCAGGATAAGTGCAGGATATATATCAAGCCTACAATAATGACCCACCAATTCATCAACCCAACTTGCCCACCTATCATTATCATCATGAATTTATGTTTGTTCAAACTATTTGATGTCGGCAATTTGCCTCCCTAAAATTTCGAATAAATCTTTAATGTTTTTGATGTTATTTGATATAGTCAAAGAGGCACTGAAGATTTGACAAAATACTAACACCTCCACACCAGTCCATACTTCTCTGAAAGACAAGTGGATTGCATGGATTGCTTAGTTTGGACACAGCAGCATCCACACACAAGGAAGTTGTACAAGATTAAGCTGCCCGTCCTATTCAATGAATCTCTTCCAGAACAGGTGCACCTAAGAAGGCTTTTCCCCTCCTATACAAATCAATCAACCAGCCACACATGCAAGCACATTTGTTTCATCCATCCCATTAACAAAGGGCATGTGCAATGACCAAAATTGATAATTGTATGGGGAAAATCATATTCATCTATAATGGCACACTTAAGACCCAGAACAATACAATCAAGATACAAATATCAGCCCTTTTATGATATATTTTCATTTATATATGAGAAGCTTATGTCCTCTAGTTGTCCCATGTCCCTTCAGTTAAATCAATAATCAATATACATATCCCATTTTCCTGCAAATCTCATGTCCCAACTCAACCCTTGAAACCAACCTCTGCCAAGTATGTTGAAGTTGTCACCTCCAATGACTATGTTCTCTCTTTAATGTGATTGTTAACAACCTCTATAAGGGAGAAATGAGAGAGAGGCTTTTCTATAGTCACATTGATTTTTGTCTACATTACTCCTCTTTCATATCTAACTTGGCATTACAGTGTTTTCAAAATTCTGCAAATATTTCCAATGAGACACACTTTGAATTATGAATTACACAACTGTTCATGTTGTTTGTTTAGATTCATCTTCTCTTTTCATACAATGAGACACTCAGAATTATAACACAACTAATTGC
The DNA here is from genome assembly GCA_024364735.1 of Boesenbergia rotunda. Lineage (NCBI taxonomy): Eukaryota > Viridiplantae > Streptophyta > Magnoliopsida > Zingiberales > Zingiberaceae > Boesenbergia > Boesenbergia rotunda. The sequence continues at coordinate 543,894 of JAGFNQ010002223.1, forward strand.
AGGGACAAATTTATTTCTGTCTAATCACTAAAGCTACCAATAGATCATTTCAGAGGACCAGAACCCACAAAGTCCTGCAAATATTCTGTGTACCAGGAAGGAATAAAGTGAATGGCAAATATTCTCTGTCCCGCGAGAAAAAATCAATGAAGCAAATGCTTCCCACTTGAGTTGGTTTTTCTCACTCTGAGGGGTGAGTGATGCGTGCAAAAAATTTGATAAAAATACATTAAATACAGGTAGCTAACTAATACATTAGTCTTTGTACCCTGATGGAATATAAAATATCTGAAAAACACAAAAAGAAAACATCCATATATGATATCTAAGTTCAATAGTATTAATCATTAATATCTCTATTAGCAATGAGTATGAGGAGTAAATAAGGGATAAAGACACAGTTTAAGTGAAAGTAAATAAGTAGAAGCACAAGAATACTCAAATGGGTCATGTTTCTCTGGGTAGTTTCACAGAAGGTCTTAATAACATCATATATGGTAGCTTATTTACCTGTAAGCCCATTTCCACTAAGGTCTATTTCCTGCAACTGCAGTGGACTTGCAAGCAATGCACTTGGCATAGATCCATACAGCTTATTACCAGCAGCACGAAAAACTTTTAAGCTGTACACAGAATCGAAAGCCGGAAGCTCTCCAGTCAATTGATTGTTGCTCACATCTAAAATCTCCAAATTCTTGAACGTCTGAATCAATTCGTTTGTAAAGAAGCCACCAAAGAGATTGTTATTGCTCAAATTCAAATACTTGACCGTATTCCCCAAGGCCGTGAGGTTAACTGCGTCAACAAGGAGATTTCCAGTGAAGTTATTGCTACTCAGATCAACATATTCATTGTTCCTTAGCGCCGCAAGAAGCTCCGCCATGTCACCCCACAGGCCATTGGACCTCAAGTCAAGCACCCTGAGCTGCTGTAGATTCCGAATCCCCGTGGGAAATCCTTGCGTGAAATTGTTATGAGAGAGATCGAGGAACAACAGGCCGCCGATATCAGTAATTCGCTCAGGTACGGGACCGTAAAACCTGTTCTCCGAGAGATCCAAGTGCTTGAGCTGGGCCATGCTGCCGAGGCCGGGCACGAGGCGGCCGGTGAAGTCATTGCCGGCGAGGCTGAGGTTCTGGAGGTAACCAAGGCCAATGAGAGTCGAGAACTTGAGGTCGCCGCTAAGGCCGCGGCGGGAGAGGTCGACGGAGACGACGTTCCGGCGGCGTCGCAAGAGACGCCGAACCAGGAGGGAGTGCCGCCGCAGGGGGTGGATCCGAACTTCCAGGAGTCGAGGGCGAAGACGGAGGGGCTGGAGATGCCTTTCTTGAACTCGAGGAGGGACTTGGCGTCGTCGGCCGGGCCGGCCGCGGAGGCGGAGGAGGCGAGGAGGAGGAAGACGAGGGGAAGCGCACCGCGTAGGCACGGATCCATCGTCTGCCAGTGTGTCTCTCCGCCGGTGAGGAGGGAGGGAGAGAAAGGTTTCAGGTCCAGGGAGCGACGGAAGAAACCCTAGCCATGAGAGAGAGAGAGAGAGGAGAGAGACGGCGAGAAGGTGCGGGCGTTGGGGAAGAAGTTAGAACATGAAGACGGTATTAATTAACGAGAATGAAAAACCTTAAGCAGCAGAAGAGAGGCCAAGAGAAAGAAGCGAGGAAGCACACACAGCTATAAACTTACAGACTGTAAAGGGCTGCGACTTTTTTTTAATAAATAAATAAATCAATAAATAAATAACCCCACACCACGGCCGGCCCCACGTACAAGATTGCAAATTGGGTTTGATTATTATTATTATTATTATTTTAAAAAATATGCGTTCTTGATTACTTTTATAAAAAAATATGTTTTTTTTTCTGTGTTTCTTGCTTGATTCTTAAGATTGGAAATAGGAATAGTTACATTTTAGATTGTTTATAAGTGTTTCTTGTTTAATTCTCAATTAAGAATGTGAATGACCAATGTCGAGATTTAAAACAATCTAATTGCACGTTACAAAGGCATTTTTGAATGATCAAATTATAAATCTACTAAGTTATCGGTCAAATCTGACCAATTTAATTGGTATTGATCTTGTCGACAAGTAAAGAAGGTTCTCGTTCGGATGATTTGGTTTGACCAAGATGACCTCGATCGCGATAGCATGTGAGTCGGGGTCGGTAGCGAGAGCTAGTGGGACACAAGTGGCTCGGGTCGGACCAAAAACGAGAGCACAATGTGAGAAAGATTTCAAATGGCAGAACCTCTTCTAGGAGCCAGGGGGTTTATATAGGGGAAGGAAGCCCCTATCTTGTCAGATTTTTCTTATTAAAACTGGCAGCTGACAGTCTGACTTTGCACTTTAGTTTCTCTATGAGTCTGTCATAGCCCCTAAATGTCCATCAAGGTCTCTTCTACCCTCATTAAGGTCTGATGCCCTGACAAGTTATGATTATGTCAGAATTTTTTCCTCATAATGGGGAGATTGGGAGAATCTTTTGTGTGTGGTCATTCGATTACTCGGGAACGTCCGATCGGCAACTATGAGCTTACCGAATGAGGCGGGTGGAAAGGGTCGGTCAATAACCCCTCTCTAATGCTCATGTTTAGGAACGGTCCCAAGTGTCCGACTGGATGCCCGACCGGGAGGACCACGATGGAGGACCCCAGGGGTCTGAAATGCTTCTAACCTGCCCGACGAACATCCCGACTGATTCGACCGGAACTCCACGGTTCGCTGACCCGACCCCCAGCCAAGTAACCCGACCTTGACACTCCACTATCGACGCCTGGCACCCGACCGGCCTGACACGACTGACTCAACCAACTTCAATGACCAGACTGATCCACCGGCCCTAATCAAAAACCTACCGACCGATCAGTATAATTGTATAATTCTAATAATATCTAATCCATTCTAGCAAGTAATAATTCTTAATATAAATTACTACAAGTTAAATTATAAATATTTTTAATTATAATAATGGCCTTTATTCAAAGACGAATTTTTAACACGCACTACATTTTGTTGGTGAAACTTCTCTTTCCTTTAGTGATATTACAATGATCATCCATCCATATAAAATAAAAGTCGATTAACTTCAAAGACACTTAACACTCGATTAGCATGTAATTTGCAAGCTAATAGTAGGATGTTGTCTTAATCCACCTTCAAAATGTACTTTATCTCATATCGACCCCTATAATTTTCACTATTTTTTCAAATAATTATTTTGTTTGTCGCAGTTTCCAGTAGACCCCTTTATTTAGATAAATATAGATATCCACTCATTCCTAATATATATATGCTTATGAGTTTATGGTCAGCTGATCTGTAAAGGAGCGAGGATCGCATTCATCATCATTACAACTATAATATTATTAATTACACCATTAATTACGTACCTTCTAATGAACTGATTAATTTGTCACATCAAAGAAGGAAATTAAAGGAAGGAGAATTTTTGACTGTAGGGCTCCTCTGCCTACCAGGCAAAAGAACAATTCAAATCTGTGCTCAGATTAGACAAATTAAGAGTCAGTCAGTCAGAGAGATAAGGCCTGATGTTCCAATAACAGCCTTTACAATTGGAAGACAACCAAGTAATTAAACTCATCTATTCCAGCTCATTATTGCTTGACAGGGCATAAAATATGTGAATCAAAGCTCAAATTAATTACTACAATATCATTTTCCAAACACACACTGCAACAGTGGAGAGGATGAGGAAATGCATGAACACTGCAGCTTTCCATGTGCATGCCACATGGAATGTATGATTGGAGAGGCAGGCATATGATCAGCAGCAGCTAGCTGCTTCGTTGAAATTTAGTTTAGTTTAGTTTAGTTTAATTTAATTTAATATTGAATGAGGGTGGGGTATGCATGGGCATGGCACATGAGTGCCTGCAGCAATTTCTGAGCCAGGGTTTTTGAGCTTTGACCTCGACTGGTACTGTGGTACATTTTAATTTATATATACGTATGACTTTGCAGGTCAGTGTTCTTCTGGTCTTAGGAGTACAGATTTTGAGGGAGATGGTGAGAAAATGGTAGAAGGTGGCTCATCAATCATTGACTTTATGTATAAAAAAATAGAAAAACAATCAGAATATATAGACAGATGGAAGTGATCATATATTATCTATAACAGTTTTTGAATGGATAATGGATTGAATGCGCTTGAGTTTTGATTTGAGATGGAAGTGATCATATATTGGAGATGCATGACATGGTTTGTTTCATCACCTTTTAATGTAGAGTACAATTTATACCTGATGCATGTTTACACTTTAAGATCCATAGAAATGATTGTCAAACTCTTTTTTGTCTAAAAGATATGCAATAACTCTCTCTCCAGTGGATGGATGCATGAGAAAACCAAATAATGCCTAGGAAAGAAAAAAGACAAAAAGTCACAATTATGTAACTATTATATAGACCTAAATCTCAAGGCCCAGTAGTGGTGAGAATGACATGCACACACTTCGATTGTAACCTAGAAAAAGGAGCAATTATGAGAGTGATCTCTTGAATCTCACATACTCCCACTCAAGCCATAGACTGAAGGGTATTTGGATTAGTGGGATCGGCCAACCAAGAAATTATAGTGATGCCTAAACTGTATGGCTTGCTTCAGTATCATGAATAGTGAATCCAGCAAAGCACTGATCAAGTAATACGAGTATTTGTTGCTTATTCTGAAATAAGGTTTTTATTATACTGATCTTCTCCTCAAGGTGACCAGGAAAAAAAAAAGTAACCTTGGAAAAGCAATTGGTCCTCCATGAGCCATCTGACCTCAGGCTTGCTGATTTCAATTGGCTCCTTTTTCTGTTTTTCAAGGGTTGATTGATGGGCATATGCACCTTTTTCTTTCTTCCAAGCCTCGTGAGTGACTTGGTTGAAAGGGGAAATGCAGGGCAAGAAAAGTGGTTGACATGTCCTTAACTTTGTGTTCATGGCCCATCTAGTTGTCCAGTGTGAGGCGTGGAGACTCTCACTAGGGTTCTTTGAAATGATTCTGGTGTTTTTTTCCTCCAAGGGTGTTGGCAGTACTTCGTCTATAGTTGAACAAGTGCATTTTTTTTATCTTGCTTTGATGGCAAGCAAGATGAACAAGTAGGTAAACACATACCTAGTGGCCAAAATAATCTGACTGATTATCTATTGCATTAATCACATCTCGGATTCATTCCATGCTTGAAGAAACAGAGGAGTTTACTCTAAGCCAATGAAGATAGAAACTACTGATACCGGCCTAGCTCACGTGTCGCTCGGTCGACCAGCCTGACACCATCTAAGGCTAAGTCGGACCCACTACGTACGAGTAGACTAATTCAACTGGCGGGGTAAAGATCCCAAGGTTCACTCGGCCCGGAGCATCTGACTGAGCGTTAGTAAGATGTACTCCGACCCGAGTCTTAGGGAAAGACGCCGAGTGTCCGACTCCGTCTGACACCCGAGGCACCTGCTACATCAATCCTTAGCGCAAGGCCTCGACTGCCGAGCCTAGGACCGTCTGGTCACACCCAGCAGAGTTCCAGTCGGTGTTCTCTCGGCGCCTTAATCATGTGACTCGGGACTAGACGGATTGATCACACCCGAGTGCTCCCTGACTCGGGGAGTGCCTTGCATCACTCGGAGATATTAATTGCACGATCCGATTTCACTCGGGTCGCCGGTCGGCGATCCAACTCGGGATCTGTCCTTTTCTTTACGACATCCGCCCCTGACATTGTACTGGTAGTCGTGGTACGAGGGTCGGCGCAGGCCTTACCTAGTTCGTGCACACGTCGCGGATATCCCCTTTGACTTTATACTTCTCTGGCATACCCTGGCACCCCGCACCACGCCACCCCTCACCTGTGTCAGACTGAGCGGCGCCGATCGATGCCATCTGTGAGCTGACAGCGTCCATGCTCCTGTCTCAGCCGGGTACAGAAGGACGGTAGACGCAGACAGGAGCTGTTAGCTCCCTCGCTATATAAGCCCCTCCGCACTCCACTTCGCAGGTACGCGCACGCGAGTCTTTCAGCTACTGTTCTATTGTTTTCCTGCTCTTCCACCGGAGACTGACTTGACCGTCGGAGGACCTTGCCGGGGACTTTTCCCGACGGGTTTGCTAACGGTCATTTTCTTGTAGGTCAGAGCCAGTATCAACGATACTCGGGTCTGTCTCATTTTTGGAAGTCCACCTCACTCGACGAAAGGATCAACTATATTCTTCATTTTCAAGAAAAATGTTTTCAAGAACTGTTTCTGTTTGGTCATGAGCGAGCAACCATTGAAAGGCCCATTCATTTGCTGACAGAAGCTTGATACACACACAACCTTTGCAAACTTCTAGTACAATAATGGTTAAATTTACACTATCAAATGAGATTTGAATATGACAAAACTGGTGAAGGAACACCAAAAATCATGGACAAACTCTCAGTAACGAGTACACTTTTCATTGCATCAGATGTAACATATTGAGGCTACGAAGTGAATCACTTGGATTGCAGTGTGAACCTACATATGATGCATATTTCACCATTCACAGTTGGTATATTATTACCCATCATTTGCCCATGATGTATATTTACATATTTTCTACTGTAAGAAGCCAACTTAGCAAACTTATGATAATGCATGAAGCTGACTATTTGGCATGCAAATACAATCAACCAAATTATATTATAAACTATTAAATTATTTTTAAATAGTATTAAATTGCATTAAACATACTATTAAATTATACCTATTATAAAACTTAAAAAATAATACTTTTAACATTTATACACATCTATATTCACGTCTAGGGTGTCCTATGCCAATAGCGTCTACTGTTGGTTGCTGAGCAGCTCTTCTACTTCAATTGATCTAGTTGGCTATTGGCAGTCATAAATTGGCAAACCGCCCTCTCTTCAACTGGTTGATAGAAAGGCACTTTAAATGACTCATGTGCCTCTCTTTTTCACGAGATGAAGGTGCCATCTTGACATTTTTCTCCCAAGCTTCCAATAAATACAGTTAGGTGGTGGAGCTAAGAGATACGCATATCAAGAACCAAATGAAGGAAACCTGTCACAAAGTCACAAGAGCCAGTTCCGCAATCCATGATACAACCAACCTTCATTCAAGACTTCTAAAATACAGTTTTGTCAAATGGAGAGGGAGAGGAGAGGAGAGAGAGAGAGATCCAAAGTTAAAGACCAACAGAGCAATCTGTGGCAATTAAGGCAGTAGCCACTGAGCCTACTGGCAAATATTAGTACAAAAGCCACTCAAAGGTCTCAAACCAGAACTTCATTCTGTGGGTTGCATGCAGCCACAACCTGCTCATGCGCCTATACAACACTGGAAGTAGCCCATAAACTTCTTCCTCCCCTGCACACACCATATTGGCAACACATGGACAACGTAAGATCATGATAAAATTAAGGTTTTTGTCTGCTTCAAAAAAGTTAATAAATTGTAAGCATAAGCTCTACGTTTGCAATTCTACCAAGTGGTGACGGCTATATCCTGGGCGAGCCTAAGCTTTATGTGAAACCACGTGTAGTAGTTGTTTAAGCAAACTGAATGAAAATTTTCTTCTGTCTACAGCTGACATTTGATGGTATAGTAGGTACGAAAAAAGGTTGCTAGATAGGTAAAGCTAGATATGTCTTTCAATCTCAGGAAGCATGCTTAGAATGTCAGAGGTGACTAAAATCTACTTTAATGATTGACAAACTTTTTCTCAACAGGTCGGATAGCCAGGGTATACAATTCAAAACAACAGAAAGGTATTCACTAGAATAATTAGGAGCAATTTATTTTGTTAAAGTAATAAATGCTAAGCTTTTAACTGGAGAAGTGCTCTCTTTTACTGTCAGGAACTATGAATGCTGTACTTGGTCCACTAACCATAAATTTCACAGCAAAAAAATTAAAGCAGGGCAGCTAGCTCTACATCTGATCATCAATCAAGGAAGATACCTTTCACTCTGTTCCAAACTGGTAAATAAACCACGACTCTGATCAATCTCTATCAATGAAATCAATGACAACTGTAGCTTTGCCTGTCAACCCACCTTTGTCATCAAGTCTTTGTCTACTTCCTTACGGCACATGAATAAGCACAAAATAGCTCGTGATCTAATTGGGAAGCAAAGAAGCCCAGTGGACTAAACTGTTATGAAACACCCTAGTTTTTTTTATGGTTCCAGCCAATATGAAGCTGCAATTCTTGTTAAGGAAAATAGCCATTATTCTAATGTTCAAGATTGGGCTATTAAGGGCATGGAATCATGTCTAAATTTCTCATCTTAGACTACGATTTTTCTCAAGAAAAGCTTTTTTAAGAAAGCATCTCACAGCCAAGTACAGTTTTGCTCCTACTACAAACCCTATCTATTTAAGTTGTAGTCCGTCGTTCACTATTACCAACTAGCTTTCTCAATCAAAAGATAATTTTTTTTAGGTTTTAAGAAATCACGAAGAGCAATATAATCAAGAAAACTGAAATTATTACATTAACACAAAGGAATTGAAGGGAGAAGTAGAAAGAAATATATACGGAAGGGGAGCCGTGATGGTGGTTGTGGATGGGTCGGTCGAGTTGGGGAGTGGCGGGATCACTGCGGCGACAGCGGTCCTCCTTGGTCCCCTTGTCGGCGAGCTTGTTGAGCTCCTCCTCGTTGCCGAGGCTGGCCCGTGAGGGGTTCTTGTTGTTCTTTCGCATCTCACGGATCTTGGTGAAATCCATCGAGTAGTCCGGCACGCCGTTCTTGGAGTCCCATTCCCCGAACGCCGGCACCGACATCCACCCACTCGCACTGTGATCCTCCTGGTTTACCAAGAAATCGGCATCAAAAGAGAGGGAGAGGCGGCAAAGGAGAGAATGAGAAAGAGTAAGAGATAGGTACCAGCTTGGAATCGGCCATGGCGGTGGTGGATCTTCTCCGCGTATTTGGCATTCGAGAGCAGGCGGCGATCGAGGTGGATCTGATTTATAGTGGATGTCCATGTGAAATCAAGCCGGGGATGTTGATCCAACTCCGGCTCAGCCGGTTGGATCGGTGATGAATTCTTGGTTCGGTCTGGCGATGGCTATGACATCCATGTGGTGGTTGAACAGAGCCGATGGAGGTTGGCAGGCGTTTCCATCGCTAACGACACTCGTTTGGTTTGGCTTGGTTTAAGAAATAGAATATGCGTTGATCCTGGCCTAGTTGACGGGTAGCTCAGCCGTTTAGTCTGGCGTCACATCTGCACAGGGTCGAAGCTGAGGCCCCCGGAGTCTAAGTGAATCGAGGGGCTCAGGAGTCAAGTTGACCAAATTCGACCCGGTCCCACCTACTTAGGGACACTGAGGAGCCGACCCTGACTTGAATAATACACGACGATTAATGGAGGTCGGGCCGACAAAGGCTCGACCCAGGGAGTTCCCGAACCAGGGAGCCCTCGAACCACCAACGCCCGACCCTGGGTCAGGTCGGGCGGGCCGATACCGAGCGTCCCCTGACTCGGCCGCCCGACCCACAAGGATAAGTCAGGTGGATCAGGGCTAAGCACCTCCCTACGTCGCTCCAAGACATGGCACCCGACCCAGCCGATATCACTCGGGCCAGCCAGTCGGCAACTGATCTCAGGGCCAACCCTTCCCTACGCTACTTTGACTCCAGGACATCATATGTACTACCATGATACGGGGGTCAGCGCGAGCCTTACTCATTCATGGCACACGTCGCAAATATCCCGCTGACTCTGTACTACTGTACTACCCGAGCACCCGGCATCATGCCACCCTTTGATGGGTCAAGTATAGTAGCGCTTATTGGTGTCTTCCTGTGAGCTGACAAACACCCATACCCCCTGCCTCATGCGAGTACTGAAAAGTGATTGACACAGACAGGGGTTGTCAGCTCCCCCGGCTATATAAGCCCCTCCCTTCCTCCTTCCGCAGGTATGCGCGATCTTGCTCTCGTCTACTGCTCTCTTTGTTTCACTGGATTCCTGCGGATACTGACTTGACCGTCGGAGGGCCTGACCGGGGATCTTTCCCGGCGGGTTTGCTAACGGTCATTTTCTCGTAGGTCGGAGCCAGCCTCAGCAGCTCGTGGCGCTCGGGAAACCATCACGCTCTTGGGGATTCCACCTCGCTTCGCGACAAGATCAAATTTGGCGCTAGAAGGAGGGCAATTCAGCCTGATCGGAAGTGCATGATGGAAGATCCCCACCGAGTCATGATGACTGTTACGCCCGAAGAGTACGAGCTTCTGATGGCCGCCCGGGCCCAGAGAACCCCTCAGAGGTTGTCGCAGGCTGGTAGCCCGACAGCTCGACTTCCTGAGCCATCGGCACCCGACCCCTCGAGGGTCGGAGACGGGCTGCCCCACCAGAAGGGGGCTCGACCCCCTTCCCCGTAGCTTCCGGCCAAGGTCGGGATGACGAGGCTAAGCCCGTGCCAACCGAGGCGTCCGCATCCAGTCGACGCACAGGCCCCGTCTCGGAAGGGGGAAGGCCCCAACTGACGTATCGCCGACCGCCATGGTACGTAGCCCCTTCTCCTCTCGGATCCTGGAGGATCCAGTTCCCAAGCATCTCCGGTTCTTCACCATACCCGAGTACGCTGGAGCCACCGACCCCGAGGAGCACCTGATGAAGTTCGAAAGTGCAACCTTGCTGCATCAATATCCTGAAGGCGTGAAGTGCAGGGCCTTCTTGACAACACTCTCGGGACCCGCTTAATGATGGTTCGGCCAACTCCCCAGCGGGTCGATCGCAAGCTTGGGGAGCTCAAGGGGACATTCCTCCAGCACTTCGCCAGCAGCCGGAGACACCACAAGACAAGTATCAACCTGTTTGCCCTAAAGCAGGGCCGAAGGAATCGCTCGGGGCCTACATCAAGAGATTTAACGGGGTGACACTGGACGTACCGACCGCCACACCCGAGGTGTTGATCAGCGCCTTCTCCCAAGGGCTGCAGGGGGAGATTTCTTCCGCTCCTTATCAGGAAACCACAAAAGACTTTGACAGCCTATTGGGAAAAACTATCAAATATATCAACGTGGAAGAAGCGTAGGCCGCTCGGAAAAAAGGAGTCGGTCACCACGCCGACCCCGAATCCCACACATATCAGATCGCCAGGCGGGCCCATCCGCAGCCCACGAGGACTTACCAACTGAGCGGAGAAGGAATGCCGCCAAGTGCAGCAAGTGACTCAAGGGTGTCTGTCGACCCGTTGGAGACCCTATTGCGTGTTTCATCATAACCACACCCACGGCACGGAGGAGTGTCGACAGAGCGGCAGAAGTCGGGCTCCTGCCACCAACGCACGAGGACGAGGACATTAGGCCTCCCTGGGGCGGGGGTCGGGCCGGAGAGATCCGACCATCACCCCTGTCGCCGTAGAGCCCAGGCAGCGTTCACCGACCGCCCGTAGATTATTTTCGCAAGAAGAACGAGTCGAGTTGGACGAAATAGACGAGCAGCAGGCCAATCCGCAGAACACCGTCCAAGGGGGAGTGCAAGTGATCTCGGGCGGACGAGCAGGCAACTAAACGGGTTCGAGCGACCCTAAAGGGCCATACATCCCCAGTTACCCTGAGAGCCGTCGTAAGGGCCTGGAGGATAATTGTACTTTGAAACTCTGCAAGGATAGTGGAAGGCCCATATATTCTCGATAATATGTAGGTGTCCAGACTCTCGCTCCCAGCGAGTTATAAGTGAGCATGCTCCCACGAATCCCTCAGCTCGGCCCCAGCTCGGACGTGTGGCGACCCACGCTCCCTGGGGTGCATCCAACCGTGTGTCCAGACTCTCACTCCCAGCGAGTTATAAGTGGGTATGCTCCCACGAAACCCTCGGCTTAGCCCCCAGCCCGGACGTGTGGCGACCCACACTCTCTGGGGTGTATCCGACTGAGCGTCTAGACTCTCGCTCCTAGCGAGTTATAAGTGGGTATGCTCCCACAAACCCCTCGGCTGACCCCTAGCTCGGACGCGTGGCGACCCACGCTCCCTGGGGTGCATCCGACCAGGCGTCCAGGCTCTCGCTCCCAGCGAGTTATAAGTGGTCATGCTCCCACGAACCCCTCGGCTCGACCCCTAGCTCGGACGCGTGGCGACCCACGCTCCCTGGGGTGCATCCGACCGAGTATCCAGACTCTCACTCCCAACGAGTTATAAGTGGGCATGCTCCCATGAACCCCTCGGCTCGGCCCCAAGCTCAACGCGTGGCGACCCACGCTCCATGGGGTGTATCATACCGAGCGTCCAGACTCTCGCTCCCAGCGAGTTATAAGTGGGCATGCTCCCATGAACCCCTCGGCTCGGGCCCTAGCTCGGATGCGTGGCGACCCACACTCCCTGGGGTGCATCCGACCAGGCATCCAGGCTCTAGCTCCCAGCGAGTTATAAGTGGGCATGTTTCCATGAACCCCTCGGCTCAACCCTTAGCTCGGACGCGTGGCGACCCACGCTCCCTGAGGTGTATTCGACCAAGTGTCTAGACTCTCGCTCCCAGCGAGTTATAAGTGGGCATGATCCCACGAACCCCTCGGCTTGACCCCCAGCCCGGACGCGTGGCGACCCACGCTCCTTGGAGTGTATCCGACCGAGCGTCCAGACTCTCACTCCCAGCGAGTTATAAGTGGGCATGCTCCCACGAACCCCTCAGCTTAGCCCCCAGCCCGGACGCGTGGCGACCCACGCACCCTGGGGTGTATCCGACCGAGCGTCTAGACTCTCGCTCCCAGCGAGTTATAAGTGGGCATGCTCCCACGAACCCCCGGCTCAGCCCCCAGCTCGGACATGTGGCGACCCACGCTCCCTGGGGTGCATTCGACCAAGCGTCCAAACTCTCGCTCCCAGCGAGTTATAAGTGGGCATGCTCCCACGAACCCCTCGGCTCGGCCCCCAGCTTGGACGCGTGGCGACCCACGCTCCCCGGAATTAAGCCGACCTAATGGCAAGGCCCTGAACTTCCCGAGCCAACAACTTTATATTTAGCTCGGTTCCCTTTGCCAGGTTATTTGCTAATTTCCCCAAGTGGCCAACACTTAGAAACGATCGCGCTCGAAGGCATAACTTAGTCGCTCGTGAAGTTTGTTATCGCGCTCGAGTCGACCTCACTACCCGTCCGAGCCACCAACACTTAGGAGTAGAAACAGTCACACCAGACGGAGCATAAATAAAGGAAGGCTTGTATTAAAAGTACTTGCATTACAATAATTGAGGCCAAGACCTCTACAGAGAAAAGAAAATAAAACCCCGACCCTCACTTGAAGGGCCGGAAGAAATCCTCTGCTATCTGTTGCGTCAGCCCGGTCAGCTTAACAGTGCTGACCGGGAGGGAGGGAGGGAGGGAGGTGCCCCCTTGCTTGAGCTGCTCAAACGTACTGAGAATATGCTACCTAAGCAAGGGGCGCAGCCTCTGGGACAGCTCGCGGCTGAAGTCCATGGAATTTAGATAGTACACCCGCCGAGCGTCCCACCGTGTCACCTCGTTTGCCTTATAGGCTCGAAGCTCTTCAAACTCCGACCGAGCTGCCTCCCAGGCGGACTGTTGCACACGCAACCGGCTCAACTCCTCATGCTGGGCACGGAGTTCGACGTCTCGACTGGCCAGTTGGCTTGCTAGAGAGCTGGCCTCCTGCCCCCTGGCCGCCAGCTGGGCACGAAGGGGTTCGGAGGCCCGGGTCACCTCGAGGAGGTCAGCTTGGGTCTTCTGCAGCTCCTCCTTCACCTGGTCCCGGAGAGCCCAAGCCTTGCGCTCCGTGTGTTCAACTTGGGCAACTCGAAGGAGGGCTTGGGCAACCGCCGTGTCGGCCGAAGTAATTTGCGCCTTGGAGACCTCCAGTTGCTCCTCCGCGTGGGCTAGAAAATCCTGTAGTGCGATAACTTCGGCCCTTAGGCCATTGAGAGAGGCTTCACCGGAGGTTAGCCGAGTGTGCCGGAGTCGGGCCTTCATGTCCTCCACTCGTCGCTCTTCTCGAAACTGGGCCTTGGCGTGCGCTAGCATGGTCATTGACATGGTGTAGCTCACACCCCAAAGCTGTAAAGCGTAAAGAGGTCTTGTCAATACCAAGTTGAGGAAGTCATAAGGAAGAAACAAAGCAGGCTTAACGTACCTGGGTAGCGACCGACATGAAGGCGTCCGCTTGGACACTCGGGCCTCGGTAGTTGCACTCTCGGAGGCCATGGAGGCGGTGGTCGACGAGTGGTCCATGTAGGTGAACTTCCTGTGTCCGGTCAGAGGTCACTCCACTCGGCACCTCCAGACTCATCTTGAGGTCGGAGACCAAAGGCGGCAGTAGATGCATCGGGGGGTGTCCAAGCGAATCCCCCGATCGGGGAGAGTCCGACTCCCCCGATGACGCCGGATGCGAAGAAAACTGTGGTGCGGAGGGCTTAGCTGTGGGCCTTTTCCCCTTCTGCTTTTTCTGCAGCTGGCTGGTAGAAGCCTCCGCAGGTTCGGTGGGTAGCATGCCAGGCTCGGCTCCGCACGCTCGCCTACGCCGGAGAATGAGGGGTCGGTCGTCTTCTGACTCGGACCCAGGGACAGCAACAACTGCCGGGCGCGGGCATGGGATTGGAAGAACGCGACAACTCGGGGGTCGGTGGAGCAGTCCCCCGCTGAGCCAGCTACTCAGCGTGCGAGCCTCTAGCTCGGCATCGTCCAAGCCGAAGCCCTCCTCCAAAGCCGTTGCTAGCATCATGTTGGCTGCGAAAAAGGCAACGCTTAGTCAGCCATAAATGAGCAAAGGGCCCAAACAAAGAACTTACCGAGTGAGGCAGGCTGATGAAACGGCACGACGCTGAGCCCGAACACGTACAAGATGGCCTCGCTCAACAGATGCCCATCATGGAAATGTCGACCCCCGAGTTTAGTAAGGGTTGACTGATAGGAATGGAGAGATCGGTCGTTCTTGGGGAGAGGTGGAGAAGGAGGTAGGTTAGATATCCAGTCAGCCGGCCAGCTCAGGGCCGGGGTAGTGTTGACGAAAAAGTATCGCTCCTTCCAACCCTTATTAGAGGTTGGAAGTTTCGACAGAAAAGATGTTTTGGCTCGGGCTTAGAAGAAGAAATCACCCGGCTCTTGTTTTTTGGGATAGAAAAAGTAGTAGAAAATTTCATGCTGAAGAAGAATTTTGTACAGGGAGAAGATGACCACTGACCCACAGATCAATCGGATGACGTTTTGGGCAAGCTGAGACAAGGGGATTTGAAAGAAACGACAAATAGCAGTGATGAAGGGGTGGATAGGAAAGCGTAGCCCAACCTGCAGATGGTCCCGAGAGAGGGTGATATAACTAAGGGGAGGGGTCGCAGGTCGGTCGGCGGAACGGGGTAAGTGAAGAATGTGGTCGGGGGAAATGTGGTAGTCGGCACGGATCTCCTCGAGATCGTGATGGTCAAGCTCGGACACCATGGTAGAGTACCATGGGTTCGAGTGGGAAGAGGAGAAAGTCATAAAGGGAAACGAAGGAGAGACGACTGACCGAATAAGAGAAGATTCGCCGGAGAAGATGGCCGGAAAGTACGCACCGCGAAGTCTCGTCGGAACCCTAGCAGAGCGCGCGAGAGCAGCAGTTCGGCGTCAAGTGCGAAGGGCGATGGTAAAACCCGAAGGGTAAAAGCCTATTTATAGGGTCGGAAGCCATGCCCGCCGTCCAATGACGAGCCAGAGGAAAGGCGGGAAGGGATACAGACCGTCCGATCGGGCCTGAAGTAACCCCCTAGGCGGCGAGGCACAAGTGCGAACTAATCATTTGCGAGGACGGACGACAGACTCCTCGTTGCTCAGGGAAGCAATAGCCAGAGGACACGTGGCCTGACGGTTAATGCGGTAATTAATGAGAGGGATATGAATCGTCTCAACTCAGATGAAGGATGGGATAGAAAAGACAACATGATGGGACTGGGTCTGCCAGTTGGGCAACCCGCGCAGATGCGGCTATGAGAGTCGGCAAGGAAGACCACTCGTGGGTGTCAGGCTTGCTCTAAAATAACTATCCAGTCAGTCGGACTCGACGCCTCCTTCGACTAGACTCGAAAGGAATGCTTATGATCTCGGCCTAGCTGACGGGTACCTCGGCCGACCAGCCTGGCGCCACGTCTGGACAGGGTCGAAGCTGAGGCCCCTGGAGTCCAGGTGAACTGAGGGGCTCAGGAGTCAAGTCAACCAAATTCGGCCTAGTCCCACCTACTTAGGGACACTGAGGAGCCGACCCAGACTTGAATAACACACGGCGATTAATGGAGGTCGGGCCGACAAAAGCCCGACCCAAGGAGTTCCCGAACCAGGGAGCCCTCGAACCACCAAATGCCCGACCCTGGGTCAGGTCGGGAGGGCCGATACCGAGCGTCCCCTGACTCAGCCACCCGACCCAGGGATAAGTCAGGTGGATCAGGGCTAAGCAACCCCCTATGTTGCTTGAAGACATGGCACTCGACCTGACAGATATCACTCGAGCCAGCCAGTCGGCAACCTGTCTCAGGGCCAGCCCTTCCCTACGTCACTTCCACTCCAGGACATCATATGTACGACCATGATACGGGGGTCAGCGCGAGCCTTACTCATTCATGGCACACGTCGCAGATATGCTGACTCTGTACTACTGTATACCGAGCACCCCGCACCATGCCACCCTTCGATGGGTCAGGTATAGTGGCGCTTATTGGTGCCTTCCTGTGAGCTGACAAACACCCATACCCCTGTCTCATGCGAGTACTGAAAAGTGATTGGCACATATAGGGGTTGTCAGCTCCCCTGGCTATATAAGCCCCTCCCTTCCTCCTTCCGCAGATATGCGCGATCTTGCTCTCGTCTACTGCTCTCTTTGTTTCACTGGATGCTACGGATATTGACTTGACCGTCGGAATGCCTGACCGGGGATTTTTCCCTGCGGATTTGCTAACGGTCATTTTCTCGCAGGTCGGAGCTAGCCTCAGCAGCTCGTGGCGCTCGGGAAACAATCACGCTCTTGGGGATTCCACCTCGCTTCGCGACAGAATCATGCATGATTAACGTGATTTTTTCAACCTCGAACGATCAATTTGATCTCACGAAAATTTCCCATCGACGGCCAGGATAAATCAAAAAGTACTCACAGTTTACGGTCTAGAAGCCCAACGTCTAGGTTCACACCCTGGGAATGAGATGAATGAAGAACATATAAATAATTATTTTTATATAGAAGGAAACAATGAGAGAAATCATAGAGAACACCTCTTTAGATCGATCAAAACAATCACAAAAGTCGCATAAGAAGCATTTCTCTTCAAATATGAATTCTCCATCACAAGCTAATACACTTTTAAAAACACACACACACGAGCAAATCAGTATCTCTATCAACCCCATCAAACACGCATTGAAATGAGGAACCAACTGCAACTCATTGGCGACTCGGCAATGCGTTGGCAGGCTTATGTCGATCTCTCGGCAGCGGAAACACTGTGGATTTTGGATCTTGCAATTGCTCCAGTGAGGATAACACATCAGACATCCGAGGACGGAGTTTGGCATCGAGAGAGATGCACTGCAGAGCGAGCAAGGAAACTGCATGGGCTCCTTTTTTGGTGTACTGGCCTTCCAGTCTTGTGTCCATGATCCGGTATAGTTTTCGCTTGTCCCCTAAACAAGGCTTTGCCCATTCGACAAGCTTCTGCTCGATGCCTATCTTTGATTTGTCGATGGCCCGACGTCCTGACAAGAGCTCCAACAATACGACTCCAAAACTGTAGACATCAGCTTTCACTGAGAGTCTACCTGTAAGTGAAGATTTATGAAAGGTCAGTCGATCGCGTATCTGAATAACTAGTTGAAAGATATGTTGATCGAATATACAACAAACCTGTTGCAATATATTCAGGAGCTGCATATCCATGAGTACCTATCACTTGAGTCGATACGTGAGTTTTATCTCCAGTCGGTCCAGCTTTTGCTAGGCCAAAATCTGATAGCTTAGGATTAAACTCCTGCAAAAGAAGGAAAAGATATATAGAAATTTATTGAAACACATACTCCATGCTCTGATATGCTTTAATCTACCCCTTTTATCTCCAACCTTATAAACAATACATTTCCCATGTGTTACTAACAGCATACCGAGTCAAGGAGAATATTTGAAGCCTTAAAATCTCGATATATAACTTGAGATTCAGCGTCATGCAAAAAGGTGAGTCCTCTAGCAGCTCCAATTGCAACTTTGATCCTAGTTGCCCAAGGTAGCGGCTGAGCGCCTCCTAGAAGCACCCATGAAAATAATGTCAGACCAGATATTGATGTTAATATAACAGATGCAAGCATTTAAACAAGAACAACAGGAGTAAAGAACATGGTAGGACCAACTGACAAACAATATACCAAGTTTATGAGAATTTATATTGTGAACCTAAAAATATGCATTAGGGTAAGTTTCTTATCCCTACCTTAATAATAGCAGTCCCCTGATCTAAACAATGACCAATTTCAAAGTAATATCATGATATATATACCACACTCTTTACGTACTTCTGAACAGGTGATTTTCCAAGCTGCCTTTTGGCATGAACTCATAAACGAGAAGTTTATTATCCCCTTCTGAACAGTAGCCAATGAGCTTAACCAAATTCGGGTGGTGAAGCTGACCAAGATAATCAACCTCTGTCTGCAATCGTTTGATAGCAATGGTCAACACACAGAAGTCTTAACAAAGATTTTATGTAAAGGGAACCACACAAGATAGGAGGACACAAACCAGCCATTCCTTGTGACCCTGGAAACTTTCAGGTTTAAGCTTCTTAACAGCGACAACCATTCCACAGCCTGGCTTTGAAGCAGAAAATGTTTGTTCGTCAATCCAACCTTTATACACATAACCAAATCCTCCTTCTCCTAGTAAGCTGTCAGGTCGAAAGTTCCTCGTGGCATTCCTCAATTCATTGAATGTGAAATTCTTCAACTGCGAGGATGACAAAATTTGACCTTCAGTTCTTGGTGTAGGAAGAATCATACTGCCTGGCTTATCAGTGAAGGATTGCACAGATAAAGTTGAAGGGATTGAGTATGCTGTCCGACTTGAGGAGACTGAAAATAGACTTCTCTTACTGCTAACAACTTTTGAAGAATCTGTCATTGTGAAAGATGGGAAAATAAGGAAATCTTGTAACTACATGTGTACCATTTTACTTAAAACAAAAGTGTAACAAATAAGGAAAAATTCTCTTTTAGTACAACACAAACAGAAAACAATGATAGACATATATAATTACAATTTTACATGCCTCATCTGCAATAATGAAGCATAATTTAGTAAAAGGAATTCATGATGCTTCTTCGGAGATTTGCTCAAAGTTTAAATGTTTTGCTTATGATGATGCCATACGATCTTTTCTCATAGCTTGTCTCGTCCAAACAATTGTCTAGTCTGTAATGCTAGGATCATTTTAAACAACTTTTTGATGATATTCAACAACTATAGTCTGATAAGCAGCAACTCTTCAATCATACTGGCACTTATCAGATTACGCGATCCTATTGTATCATACAAATAGAGAAATCCAAAATGAAAAAAAAAATCAGGTAATGCTAAGGCTAGTGTACATATTTAACCTTCAATTATTAGAGCTAGAATACTACAAGTGATATGGCAGATTCCATCTGTGTTCATAAAACAAGGCTTTCTCAACTGCACTGATTTATCAAAGCAAGTATTCTATCATCAAAACACCGATTGCTTAATTCCTCCGATATATTAAGCATTTTTCCTTGCCAAAAAATATTGCGATGCATTGATTATCCAACTAATTTAAAGGTTTTCCTCGAGAACAAGCTTTACCAGCTAAATCAGAAAACCCACGAGAGAAAAAAAAAAAAAAGGAAAACGCATGCGGATGAATCAAATTTTGCTCCCAATATCCGAAAAGGAAAATATGTATAATTAGTATAGCAAAACTGCAACTCTTGTCGAAAAACTTCTGGAAAGTTAGCTGCGAACTGCCAATAACTGATATCCGCCATAAAAGAGACCTTCTTGAACCAAAATCATACAACTCCTCTAAGCAAAAGAAGCAACAAAGTATGGAAGAAATCCTAGAGGAAAAAACAAGGTCATAACGAGAAATTTAAGCAAAAAATCAAAAAAAAAAAAATCCAAAAGAAGGCAATGATCAACAAGATCTCGACTTTAAGCAGAAAATGACTCACATGAGGCATCTCGCGGGGAGTGAGCACTCTCGACCCGCGGCGCAGAGTTCAGACAGTTGCCCATCTCCTCCTTCCCCCTCCAACAGCAGCAATCACCCACGCATCCACAAAACCCCCAGCTTCCACAAGAAGCAGGCGGCCCAGAGGTCCGCCTTTTCCTCGCAACCCGCTTCTCCGGCGTGAGGGGGAGCACCTGAAAGAGGAGTGAGGAGACGGCGCAGCGAGAGTGGAGGAGCGCCTCCGGGCGTCTGTAGAGACGAACGGAGGCGGCGAAGCAGGAAGAAGGGTGAGGTGGGTCTCGTGGCGGCGTTACGGTGACCGATACGCCGTCCCCGTTATATCAAGTCGGCCCTCCGGCGTTAATTTGAGATTCCCATTTCGAAAGCGACGTGGAATATTTTTTATTCTTTTAAAATTTTCTAGAGATATATTTATTTTATTAATTTAATATTCTCATACATATTTCTTTATTGTTACAATAGTTAATCCAAGGGAGATTTTTTACAATAGTAGTTAATCCAACAAATCACGTTTTAAATATTTGTCCATACCCTGTCAAACTCCAAATGTAAGTATTTAGATATTTTACTTGTGATTTTTTTTAACTCCTAACCTTTTTAAAAATAATAATAATAAAGTCAATTCTAATTTATTTTATTTGTTTCGAGTTTTTTTTCTTCATCCAATTCCCATGTACGATTTATGAAATCGAAAACGATTGATTTGGAAATAAAAGTTTCAATCAATGGGGCTCGAGCATAAGCTCAATGTATCAGGTCTCCCATTGGTCAAGATTCTCTACCGACACAACCATCAGATTAGATTCGATATGGACCCAATTCCCCCGTATCCATGCCATTTATGAATCTTCTTTAATTTCATGTACTATTAATTTCTTCCCTTCTTTTAAAGAAATAAAAGAAAATACATTAAGCAAATTTTAGAAGGGCAGTTTTATTTATATTATTCTTTTAAAAAATATCAAAAGAACACTCCATCATGTTTTTATTTCAAAAATACATTTATTCTAATAAATTTGACCAAAACTAGTCAAACATAATCAAAATTTGACCCAAAATACATTTACAAGATGCTCAAAGTCTGTGTCGGTTTTGTTTGTGACTGGGAAGCAAACGAAGAGAAAATGTCAACCTCATGACTTTGCTAGCTGCATGGATCTGCAGTGAAAAATCATGGCTGCTAGATGATAGGAAAGTTTCCGAGTAAAAGGGTAATTAGGATAGTAAATCAATCGAACGTCTGCTCCATAAGAGTTATTTATCGTCCGAGGTTGAAAAAACTTGTTAATCATTTTTTTTCATAAGAGTTATTTATGTTTGATCAATACATCTAAGATTATTAAATTAAATAAATAATCTTGAACACGTATATCGTATTTAGCTAGTTAATATTCGTGAACAATATTAATAAACAACATTAGTAAATAATATCACGAATCATATTCATTGATAAAACTCTTATAACATACTAAATAAATAAAAAAATTAAAATGAATATACAAATTGAATTATTAAACTCAATAATCAATCAAACAAATAAAAATTTTAAACAATCAAACAAATAAAAATTAAAAGCTCGATTATATCTAAACAGATCAAGCTCAACTATAACCCAAAGATCAGCCAATATCAACTCCGAAGGACGTATTCTGCGCCTCAACACTCCTAGTCGGACGCGTCACGCTCCCTGGCCATTACACATCGGTCGACGCTTTTGACTCCCTTATGCCCCCTAATTATTATCAAGTCAGGATATACTTAGTTAATTAAGCTACCAATAATCACATAACTAAGGTATTTACAACCATCATAACAGGTAATAGTCTATGTCATAATAAAGCCCTTTGAATTTATTTAGATAAATTTTATTGAGTCGACTATGTCACTCCGTCCCGCACCAAGTAGCTAAATCAGAAGTCTCGAGCAGATTCAACATCCTAGACCAATACCAAGTATTCTACACCAACCTCGCAGAGTCACGGATCGTTCTCTTCGTCGATAACCGCTGGCGGTTGTCGACGGTGATCTAAAACGAATAGAAAAATAAATTAAAAGATCGGTAATTCATAATGAAGCTCAAGAAAGCATGACTTCTCAGGGAATCGCTTGAAAAGCTATTATAATGGCATACTTCCACATGGCAAGATAACCATATAAAGCATTTCACTTATTTTTTTATAGCTAGCACCAAGTATAAATCAGAAGTCTCAGCAGTCCAACATCTTAGATTTGTAATACCATTTCAGTTTTCTATACCAATAATTGCCTTCATCTAACATAAAGAGAGACGATCTACATTCTACTGCACTGAGCCAATCCAGGCAGTCACGCTTTGTCTTCGTCCTAAACTTTCTAAAACGAAGAGATATATCGGTTTCATGATTGAAAGCATGTTCTCAGTTTCGCAAGTTAAGAATGGCCATAGGAAGAATGGGAACAAAAGCAAAGAGACAAGGAAAGAGTCAAAAGATACTTGAATCACTAAACAATTTCTTTTAACAAGGAGCATGGAGCATGAATGCTTTTTAAAAGTTAAAAATTCTTCAGAGATGCAGAAAAAGGAGATAAGAATGGGAGGCAAATCAATAAAAGAGACATCTGTTTAGCCTTTTTACCAACTTCTTCAAGCATAAACAGCAATTCTGAAAATCTCACAGGAGAGTTAGCATTTTTAATTTATATATGTATTCTCCTGCAGTAATTATTTTTATGAGGTAAGAAATACTCATTCTTATACTTATGATTAAGGAATCATAATTTTATAAAAATTAAATACTGCTTCAGTGCAATGCTATCACAGTTGGTCACCACTAAGCTAGCTAAACTTCAAAAGCTACTTTTTGAATAGGTCAAACTAATTTCCATGCTCTATCTGTTATTTTCATGCTGACCCCAGTAAAGCAGTGCTAGATCATACGTTGAAATGCTTTAGCCTAGTGGAAGTGATATTGAGATCGTAGCACAAGGCACTAACCTCTAAGCTGTGATGTCAGTTATGTCCCCATCAAACATATGGCCTGCTCTAGCTGTTTGTGGAAGAACAGACAAGAAAGTCTCTGGTCCCAATATACTCTCCTGCAATCTAATTTATGAAGAGTAGGGGGCATCCTAATCTCAGATGTACTGTTGGAGATCGATGACAGCAGGAATACGTTCATAGCCACTGCAAAAAGGTCGTCAGCCGAAGTGTCAAAGCAAAATGATAACATTTAACCTACCAGATTCATTAGGAAATGAACTGCATGTGGAACAGCCAAAGGTTGATACAAGAGAAAGAAACATGAGGAGCATGCAATCAGCAAAAGTCAGTAACCAGTCTCACGGTTCAGAAATCAGTGCGCAGCAGCAACGAAAACTGGATACATATCTTGGTGACCAAGTCCCTTTCTAGTTTTTACCAGATGCCAAGTCTTTGTCGGTTTTCTTTGTGACTAGGTAGCAAACAAGAAAATGTCAACCTCTGTTGATTTTACTGCATGAATCTGAAGTGAAAGACTATGGTTTTTTTTTTATGAAAAACGGCAATGAGATAGCTCAGTAGATGGTGACTTCCATAAAGAGTCAATCTAGGCAGTCATGCAGTCTCGTCCTAAAATTTCAAAAATATAAAAGATTGGCTTCGTGATTCTAAGCTTGTTCTTAAGTTCACAAGGATGGTCATAGGATGAATGGTGAAGAGTTTCAGATGTATGCCGATCCAAGAGACAAAAGTGGCAGTATAACCTTTCGTCAGATCACAAATGGCAGGGGGAGTCAAAGATGCTTAAATTACTACTCAATTTAATATGGAGCAAAGAATGCTTGCAAATTTATTCCTCGGGTGAGGAAGGTAGGCAAGACAATAAAAGGGGCATCTGGTTAGCTTTTCTACTAACTTTTTCAAGCGTGAAGAGTCTTTACACTGCAGTGCTTTTAGACCAGAACTCCGAAAGATCTCAAAGATGATGCAGAAATATGAAATTAATCTACGTCAAACAATCTACTAGTACAATTTATTGTGATTAGGAATTCAAAATTTTATAGAAATTCATATTCTAAATTTACTTTTAACTAAAATAAAAATATTTATTCTACAAATATTCATTCAGAAGAGAAAAATTATTCCTAATGAACCCAAAAACACTATAAATTATTAGTTGCTGACAAGAATTTAGCTGTTTCGGTACAATGCTATCAGAGTATAAACGAGTTAGGCTGTCACCACTGGAGCTAAATTAACAAACATAATTCCTAGGTAGTCTGAAGGCTACTTTTTGACTAGGTCAAGATCTCATGCTTTATCTGTCATTTTCGTATGTTGGATCTCTAGGGAAATCATTAAGCATGCTAATGCCAGTAAGCACTACTAGAACAAATATTGTAATGCTTTAGCTTAGTGGATGCAGATATTATTAAGGATCATAACAGATAAAAAGATGCAGATACACTCACCTATAAGCTGTGATATCGCTATTGTTCCTATCAGACGTATAGCTAAATCCACTGAAGAACAGACAAGAAAAGCTTCTGGTCCCAAATGAGATGGAAAAGTTCATAGTCACAACAAAAGCTCGTGTGTGAAGTGTCAAAACAGAATGATGATAATTTAATCCATCAGATTCACAATCACTAGGAAAATGAACTGCACGAGGAACAACAAAAAGTTGATATAATAGAAAAACCATGATCCTCATAACGACCCCCTCCATAATCTTCATCTCTAAGCCTGTACAGCTATACGGTTGAAACCGCCACAATTGATTGACAATTAAAGTGGGATTAGCAGTAAAACAACAGGGCCAAAACAATGGAACGACACCTATTTTCCCAGAAACTCTGATCATGATTTCCACAAGTTTCGTCCTCCTTCCCTTGTTATAAATATGTATATTCACCTCTGAATACATAAGAGAATCGAGCATAATCTAAGCAATAGATGAGAAGCATGTCTTGAAAGGTTAGATATATAAAACTTCATGCAACGATATCTCTCACATCACAGGCATCACGAAGAAAGAAACTAAAGATTCCATAAAGATGTTCCTGGCTTCTTTGACACAGGGAAAATGGATGGAATTCTAAAGAGACTATGAAAATACCCTTCGTTTAAGTCATCTTTTTTACTATACCTGATATAATTCATTGTTCCTAGTTGATCAGGATAAGACTTGGGTGAATTCCCTTTGAACCTTTTCAATGAAAGATGCTCAACGTCTTTTAGATAAGAGCCATTGGTTTTCTGCGGAGTCTTCATGAGGGAATCCCCATCTGAGAAAGAGGCTATGGAAATTGGAAAGGAGTCGGCATTCATCGGTTGAATTCTAAAACTCCATTACAGTTAGGGTTCCCTCACGGTTGGTGTGATAGGGAAGAAGATGAGTTCAACAAGTGTTTCAATTTGGAGGGGCTCTGTTCCTACTCGTAACAGTTCATTGTCGCACCATGACAACAAAATAATAAACATCAAAACAATGCTCATACTCGCAATAAAAAAAAAAGCAAATCTATATATATCATCTGGTCTCAATTTAGAGACATAGTAAATCCATCACGAAAGTTCTATTTTTTGCATTTGGTAATTGATACAATAGATACACGTTAAAGAAGAGAATTAAGAGAACACAAAAATTTTCCATGTATTTGATAAGAGTAGTTACACGCCTTACATAGCACAAATAAAAAGTAGAGTTCATGATCGAACAGAAGCATTTAGGACAGAGTTATAGCAACTCCTATAACCAGAAACTGTTTCTGATTCTGTAACTCCAGCGCCAAATTAAAACAAAGATAATAATACCTGACAGACCTTGTGCCTTTTGGTAAATATGGCTTGTATACACAATGATGACCTTATGATGAATAATATGTGCATGAATGACAAACCAAACAAATGATGATTAAAACTCAATATACTATAAACTAAAAAAAAAATGACACGATATAACTGTTGAAGTTCATGCAAATAGATATATGCAAACAAGCAGGCAAGTGCAGTTTGGTCATGGAAAATCTGCAACACCATAGCAGGGTATGGACATATAAGGACGCACCTAATATTTGTGCAGACTTAAAGTACCTCTGATAAAAACAGGAATCGTCTGCTATTTTTAAACACTAGAATGAATGCATGAAACAGTAGAGCAACCATATATGCCTAAATTCAACAACAACAACAACAACCAAGCCTTATCCCACTATGTGGGGTATATGCCTAAATTCATGACTTAATAAATGCAAATGCATAATGGAATATGACACCCTTCGGGACACAAATTATGATGGTTTAAAGGTATCGAGAAGAGCCCTTTTGCAGGATGGAATCTTTGAGTTGGTGTCGTTGTCTGGGGTTGGCAAATCAATCAAACTAAGAAGGAAATGCCTCTCCTGGATAATGCAAGAAAGTGAATTGTTAGTCACAAACTACAATGAATACTTATTCCAAAGATTATAGCAATAATATATTCAGAGAATCTCAATTTTTTAAACTCTGAAATAAGTGTCAACTCTCTGATCTTAAGATTTTAATCGTAATGCAATATGCTATTTCATATCTTAAATAAAACTCATTATGGCATAGGCACTAAAATATATAGGAAGTGGACCTGCACAATATTTACATCTTGGACCACATGATGTATGGAAAAGTTTGCAGAACTATATTTGTGAAAGTTAAGAAAGGAAACATCTTGTTAGCTTACACACATCATAATTTGCATTTAGTGTCTCTATCATATAAGATCATAACTTACACTTGAAGTGAACACTGGACTTGGAATTTCATGTGCAAAGGAATGGAAAGATGGGATTGTCTGAAGTGGAGATGCAAATTCTGAGATTGTAGCACCATCTTCAACTTCATCTTTTGGCATTCCAGAAAATGACAAATCTGAATCTGTAAGTGGAACAAGTAATTCATAAGAGCACTTAGTGTTCAGATTGAATGAGTTATTTTAATGTCTACCTGGACAAGAATGCATGTTGGAGCATGCTGCATCAGCATTAGGACGATCAACTTCATTATCTTTGTGCAGGGAACAATCTTCGAACTGAATGCCACTTCTATTTTGTCCAGCATTGACATTATGCATTGAACTAGTGCTGCACTCCGAACTTCCTTGAGAATTCTCATGAGAACCAATTTGCCTGGCAAATGAACTAGCTGTCATATATCATGTATTATACCGTAGTTATGATCAAATGGTCCATATACACGACGGTTAACTCTTTGACTACCTCAATGGCTGCTGTTCTTCTTCTTCACTATTATGTAAGTCTTCTATCAAGTCCCTTAGTTCATCAAGCATACAACTCATTCCAGAAATTCTTTTTCTCAGTAGCCCACTGTCTTCAGTTTGAATCAAGTACTCTTGAAGCTCCTAATGGTTCAAAGTTTCCAAAGATTCACAGCACCAATGAAATTCAAGTTAGGTGTACATTCAAGCAAATTGAATATAAATCATTTGCACTGACAAAATTAGCACCTTCCAAGCCTCATCAAGACTTTGGTTGGTATTTTCTGCATTAACCTTCTTGGAAAGGGAAGTCAGCAATTCAGCTTGTTGCAACAAGGCAGTTAGTTTTGGGTCATCTCTCCCAAGGAAAGTTGCTTGACTAACCTTATTGGAAGCTGCATAGTCATTAGGAAAAGGCGAGGGCTTAGGGGAGCAGCAGAAGGCATCAACAAATCTTTTCAGAAAATGAAGATAAACCAAATTGATAGTGGTTTACGTTTACCATCATATGGATAGACTCTCATATTACCTGATGACTGATTAACAGTATCAAAGTTTTGAACTTCTAATAGAGGTGGCCTTTGCAGATGCTGACCTGGACCATGTTCCCCAAAAGATGTCCTATGTGCTTCAATTGTCTCTTTGAGAGGAGAGATGTGATACCTATCTTGCAAATGAAATACTAATAAGAAAAATAAATAATTTGAACTGTTTCTTGGTGGTGTAGTTCACAGTGAATCCATCTACCTCATCTGCTTATTTGACGTCGATGGTTCCCCTATTACTATTGCTATAGATGGTTCTTCAACAAGAACCCTCTTATTGCTTGGGTCCAAAGATGGAACACTATTCTCCTTGGATGAAGCCTCAAATTTTGCCCTTTTCTTGCTGAGGGTGGAGAAGCGGTTCTTTACAGCGTTATCTGTTCTGTTGTAAAGCAAATACAAATCAGATTCCTACAACTTGTCCACCAATAACAACGGATGGCTTATTTGTAAATACTAAATAAAGAAGTGTAGTTGAAATACCTTCCTGATACAACCTTTGCAATCTCTGTCCATCTGTTGCCAAACATCTTCTGTGCCTGCAGAATATCTTCGCTTGGAGTGTCATAAACATTATACAAAGAAAAGATAATGTTGAAGTTGAATAAAATTTTCGTAACAAACATGAATATTTTGTTCCTAAGTACACTCTCGGCTTTCGCGAGCATCAAACTATGGTTACCAATTTTCCATGCAGCAAAATGCAGAAAACATGAATAGCTAGAAATAGAATAGGGAGCTGTCAAACTCATGTTAACTGAACAGCACAAAGTTATCTCTTAGATTCAACATCCATAAAGGACAACCAGTGATTCAATTCCTTACCTCACATAAGAGCATGTCCTCTTCCGCTGACCACCCACCTTTTTTGCATTCCGAATTCAAATAAGTGTACCATCTGCAATTTCAAGCCCACATCTGCGTAACTTCTACTAAAATAATTACGATACACGTCTGTAATCGCAAATGTTTATTTTGTAGACAATTTACAAAGTTGTTCACCTTCTCCGGCACTGTCTGCTAGTCTTGTCCTTAAACAGAGCTGCGATGCATGTCCAACTGCAGCCAAAGCCAACCAAGGAATGTTGCAGGTCAGTATAGAAACTGTTCTATCAAACTCGAACAAGATCTAAAAGAGCAAAACCAGTATTGCAGACTAACTTGTCGGTCCCGTGCAGAGCAATATGCTCCCGTAGTAAATCGTCCTCCTACAATAAATCAAGATCCAGACCCTCAAAACCTCAATTTCACATCGGCGTCAGCATATCAACAACCAAAAAAGAGGGAATTTGGACCTGAGGGGTCCAAGTCACGATATGCCGGTCCTTCTTCGAGGGGGCAGCCGGTGGAGCAGCTACGGGAATCGGGTTATTCTCCTTCCCCAATCCCATCATCATCGGAACTGAGCCAACTGCAGGGCTCTAACCTGATCAAGAACGGACTGGAAGACAGTCAGATCTAGCGGCACATGAGCAGCAGCGAAGGCTTTTGAAGGCAAGATAAGTGCGGAGAGGATCGATTAGGGTTTGGAAGCCCGCGAGTTGGCGAAGTTTGAAAAGGAAATAAAAGGTCAAAATACGTGAGATTATTAAGCGAGGGCAGTAAATGGTAAAGGGCGACGATGGTAAAGGAAGAAGACGATGAGATGCGGTCACTCATCGGTGCGTTTAAGAGACGGCATGCCATCCGTGAGAATAATGAATATAAACAATATTTTTTTAAAAAAAATATTTAATTTATTTAAAATTTAAATCACTTCTCAATTAATAAGTGAACTTCTTAAATAAAATTACGTAGGGTTTAAACTTAAATGAGTCAATAAATTGACTTTAAAAATATACTTTAATAATTAATAACAATTAAAGTTTTATTTTTTTTAATGGTAGGTATCTATGGGTCCCATTGGTTTCCATGTGGACCATAGAGTCGGGACACCGTCACGTGAGAGTGACGAATTTAGTGGCTAAAAATTATATTTTATTGGAAAGACAAAAGAAATTAGAAAACTTTCAAATTCAACTCCTTTTTACATTCCCTATTTTAAAAAAAGTAATTTTTTTAACATTGTAGTCTAACTTTAGATAAATTATTTAAAATTATTATCGATATTTCCCAATTTAGTAATTTTTTTAAAAAAAAAGAAAAATGAAATAATTAAAAGTACTCCATCCACCGCAACAATTAGTCATCAATTTGGCGGAGCCAAATTTTGATTTTTCAAAATTTAAACACGGCGAGTGACGTAAGAGACACCCATCGTCCTCATCTTTGAATTTGTCCAACTATAGTGGACAAAAGTGTCAATTTATTAGTTAGGGTTGGCCGAGCTTTTTGAATCTACTAGTCCAATTTTATTTTAAAAGAGTCAGTTTAATTTGTAAATAAATTAATTTCTTTAATTTTTTTGAATAACTGCCATGTAAATACTTCAAAAAGTGTGATCTGGTGGTGGCTGGCTGCGGCCGGCCGCCGAACGACCTCGGGCGTTACAAGCACCGAAAGCCATGCAGCGCTTTCCCCTTCTTTACACTTTGTGGTCGCCAAAGTTTATTTGTGCATAATTTGCAGGGAAAACGACAGCAAGGAGTACTCGAGCACTAACATGACTCACAAGAAGGCACTTTTATATTGATATACTTGTGCCACTACTTTTGGCTGCTGCAGTGCACTTCCCTCAATTCGACGGTCGGCTGATCAGTTGCAGGGCTGCATGAGCAGCTAGCTAGCCAGTTGGAGGAATCCTATGCTATTGTTCTCCATTGCTATGCTTCCTCATCCAGTACGCTGCAGCCTTTTTACTAATCTGATCCTCCTGAAAATTCCTCTTTACTTTTACTTTTGACCCGAAGCTGTGAAGGGAAAACATCGTAAGTGAGTTGATTCCCAGTTACTCTCACTCACTCATGATTCAAAGGCTGTAAATGCACTTCTACTACTTCACCGTAATTTCCTATACGATGTCGTTCCTTTACTGAAAAATGGAGAGCTCTTCCTTCCTCCTTCCTAGTACTACTTGTGCTTAATTTGGAATCGTAAGATTAATTCTTATAGTGAGATTTCGGTTTATTTATTTTAAAATGTTTTGATATTTTTTAAAGACGGGGATTAAAGGGTGTTGGTAAGAGGGAGAGAAGCTCGACTTTCCCAATTCTAAATTTTCCTCGCTCGACTTTCTCATATCTAAATTTCTCTTGCTCTCGCTCCTTAATTCCTTCATTATCGTCTTCTGTTGCTCTCACTCCTTCCTTTGCCGTCATCTTCCGTCGCTCTCGCTCCTGCCGGCAATGTTTGTTTCGGCCCGTCTACTGCAAGCAAAGTATAGGCATTGCAAGCTAAGCATAAAATACAGTTGCAAGTTTCTTCTCGAACGGATTAGAAGCTCCCTAAACTACTGATAAGTGAGAAAAGAATAGATTTTTTCTATTATGATTTCAGGCTATTTTGACCTACTTTTCATAGATTATATTTTGATTATATCTTTTACCTAATTTATGCTTTTCTATACTTGGATACTGCTCTCATGTGCTTTGGATGACAGGTATGCGATTTGGAAGGAGGCTTGGAGACGAAAATCAAGAGGAGAAGTTCCAGGGCCTGCCACGGGTGTGGCCTGCTCGGTAAGGCCCCCACGACCACCCATGCTCAGCGGCACAGGTGAAGCCAGGCTACCACAGCTGACACGGTCGCCCATGCCCAACGGCACTGGCATGCTAGCCTTCTTGCAAACTCAACTAGGGAGTGTCATGGGCACCCGTGCCCAGGGCGTGCTCATGGCACGCAACCGTCTAACAACCCTAAACAACCCTATTTAGGCTGCGTTTGGTAGGGTGTAATCCACCCTATAATGTAATCGAGATTACATTACAAGTTGGATCCTTTGTTTGGAATCACTTTAAGATTGTAATGTAATGTAATCTCGATTACAAAAGAGGTTGATGATTTGTAATCTGGATTACAAACCAAAACCTCCGTAATCTGGATTACATTACAGCTTGTAAAGTCGTCGGTCGGGCGGTGACAGTCGTTGGTCGCCGGCGGCCGGCCGCCGGCGACCACCGCAGTCGGCTGGCCGCCGGCTGCCGGCGACCATCGCTGCCGGCCGCCGGCGACCGCCGCCGCCGGCCGGTCGCCGGCCGCCGGCACCGACCGGCGGCGATCGCCGGCGTTCGCCGGCCGGTCAATGGTCACCAACCGCTCGGCGATGGTCGTCGGTCGTCAATCTTGATTATATTACAGGATGGATTGCCCCTCACCAAACAAAAGAATCCAACTTGTAATGGTTATCAAAGATTACATACAACTCATTACCAAACATAACAATGTAATCAAGATTAGATTACATTACATTACAAACTTAATTACATTACAGACCAGATTACATTACCCCTACCAAACGTAGCCTTAAGGGAATCTTTTCCTTAGGGTTGGGGATCTCGATTTAGAGTCATCCAAGGCCCCAAGGCAACAAGGAGAGGCGATTTGGAAGCGATCTAAGCTCATCCACACACCAAGTGAAGATCGGGAGCGACAAAGAAGAAGATTTCGACGACCGATTCTAAGCTTTTCTCCCTCTTTTCTTTATTTCCTAGGTTTGTATTGGATTTACTGTTCTCAATCATGTTGATGGATTGCAACCTGCTCTTATGGGATAATCGTCAGATTCTAGGATTAGGGAATAGTTTTTATGTATGTTAGTACTATTTCTTAATTAATTACATGTTTTGATATCTTGTTCTATGACGAATTGTATTCTGATTTTACTAAGTTCAAAGACGGGATCTACCCATGGGCAATCCTAGGGCATAGCCAAGCCCAATTTTTAAAATATATCATTTGATCCATTGCACATATTGTCTAATGGCATACTCAGTTGATCTCCCATATTACTTTTTCTAAAAATATTTTCTATATTAAATAATAAAAATGACCTTAAAATATTTATTCCTTGCTTATTCCTTCATCTTATTTATTTCTCCTTCAAACAATAAATTTTATTGGCCCAACAAACTAGTTGATCAAATTTACATAATTGAGTTGGTTCATTAATCTAACTAGTTAGTACAAGTTAGTCTATTTAGACATACTAGCAAAAGCAAGAAAATTAGGCCAGCTAGTCAAGTTGAAATTATGTTCAACTAGCGACGGATGTATGTATAGATGCTCGAGCATGACCTCACACCATGCTCGTTGTCCGACTACCACTATTTCACCATCGACGACACTCTCTCTAACACCTAGTCAGTGTATGGTTCTCTATGCGAAAAATAATAATATGGTCACGCCCCGAGGGGCTGCATGTTCGACGAAAATCGGACAATATCTCCCCTGTACAACGGATAATCTCAACATTATACATACACCAAATGGCCTCCACGACATCCATATATATATATATGATCAAACTATATCATAAATAAAGGAATAAACAACCATCGATACTATCAAAAACATATATCAACGCCTATACTGTAAAAACAAATTCCAAATTACCTTTTGGGCAGACCGATGTTGCAAAATACATAAAAGTTACCATAACCATATGTAAAACGAGGAATACATCCCAACCGTAACCAAAATAAAATATAGACTAAATAAAGCAACTGCGACAATTACGGGATTGGGACTGGCTACTGGGCTCTCCTGGCGGCGTCATCCAGAAAAGGAAAAATAAGCAAACGATTATGAGTCCAAGGGGACTCCGCGGGTATATAACCAGATAGATATGTATGATGGTAAAAAAGTTATATAATAGCAGTATAGAAACAACCAGATACAGTCTCAAAAGAAAAATCAGGATACATGATCGGTACATTACATGCAAGTATACAAATCCATATCTACCCCCGTCTCGGGGTGTTTAGGTCATAAGTCTCTGAACCTGAATGGTCGCCAGACCATAAACAAATCAAATCTCTCCTGTATGTATATGTAATCCAAATGCAACAAACATAGCTCAAATAAGTGCAGCAAACACAAACAATGCAAAGTATGCAATCGTGCACATGATGTAATGACATGGTCACCCCTGACGCCAGTCAGCCACCGTCACCGGTCATGGGTGAGGTCGAGTGGGTATGGCTATGACAACTGTACACGCTCTGCCGTCACTACTCCTGAGTGACCGAGTGGACAGGATGTTGGCGGAGGTCACACTCGTCCTACCTCAAATGATATGAGGGAGCACCACTCTCATCTCCTTGTATCACGGGAAAGATGAGGGATCCCTGCCTGCTACCACGTTGTGGAACCGCTACCCGTGAGCGGCCGAGCGAAGGCTTAACAGGGCAACTGCACACACCCTCCTGATAGTACCACTAACCCATGAGTGGCAGTGTGTGCAGATTCTGATATGACTGACGATCCGTCTCAACCACAAGGGAGCTCAAAGATCGTCAGTTATGCAATAATGCAAAAATGGTGCATGATGTTAACACCCATCAAATAACCTCAAATAATATGCACTGGTTTGAATCATAAATCATGATATACCAATAACCTACTAGGCATGCAAAAATGCTAGGTATCGACAAATATGTCTACTATCCAGAATCAGAATATCAAACATAGAGACTGTATGGAAAATAAATTTGAGCATGTCAAAGGTCAAGCAATAAGTACCAAGCAGGATAACCAAGAGACAGATAAAGGTAAATCCTACTACTATACATACAAGTAATCATACATAGAAACCTGAAATATTTACAGAGATAAGTCAGAAGGTACCCGCCTTAATCGTAGATGTCCATATCAGAAGAGAATCTCTCGTCAGAATATCTGCAGCAAGTAATTCAATATCCTGTAGCAAGGACATATTAGCTATATACACAAAAGTAATCATTCCACTATTTCTAATTAAATGATTAGTTCAAACCATCAAGATTGGGTTCCACTTAGGTCTAACCTAAGCCTAACCCAAAAGATCCCCTCAAACACGATTCGATACTCAAGAAAACTCACCACATATATCACTTGGTGGACACAACAAAAATCAATACCCTCAAGAATTCTTCAATGGATCTCACAGCAGAAAAATGGGAAACTCAATGAAGACATTCCAACCAACAGTCACTAAGATCTAATCACATATTAGGAAATGTATGAAGTGACCCTCATCAAAACCCCAACTGGTCATGCCCACCAAACTTACCCAGCAAGCAGAACCCATACAGAAACATCAACAATAGAAGATGATCAAGGTAAGCAAGAGCAGGGCTACGTCCAAGTTTAAAACCTATCTATCTTCCTTACCCAAATCTCGTCGGTACACCTCCTCTGCTCCAGTTCCGACGACAAAAGGCTGGGGAGAAATCCAACAGTCGACATCGATGGCGGCAGGAGGAATCGCCTCTACTCAAGCCCAAAGGTGTTGAGCATGGTCATTGGCCTTGATGTTATTGCCGCCGATCTTCTGCCCTCGGTTGAGACAACACTCCGAAGAATCTCTGAGAATGAGATCGACTCCGATCGACCAGAAGAAAAGGGAAAAACTGATGGCCGGCTTCGCGTGAAGGAGAGGAATCGAGAGAAGAGGGTTTCCGGCGGATGCAGAAAGGAGGAGAGGTGTTGGGCGGTTGGCGAGGGCTTCATGCGGTTTGCAGGAAAATAAAGATTTATTAGTGGAAGCCATTTTGCAAATAAGCCCTCCATGTTTAGTTATTTACCACTTCATTTTTTTCATTTTGGCCCCTTAAAGTTTCGTATCTAACAAATATACACAGCGGAAAACAAAATCCCTTGAGCGATCCATGCGAAAAATTTGTATGAAGTTTGATCTATCTAATAGATTATACCTTGGAGTGTGCCCTTCGATTTTTCAGCTACTATTTTGGTTCGCCAGATCTCTTGCGCATTCAGTGTATCCGTGTCTCTAGTAGTATCCACATGAACATAATCTATGCCTCAGAGAAGAACCATCTTAGTTGTGCTAGCAACTTGGGATGGTTCATAAAACACTAAAAACTCACCAAGGGAGTTTCAGTTAAGAGATGGAGGAAGGAGGAAGAAGAACAATAAACACTAGTTCCTTTTCAAAATGACAATAGACCCTTTTATATTAATCCAATGAATATCAAGAGTTTTTTCCTTGAGCTTACTTAGTGAGAATGCCAATAAAACTCAATGAATACCAAAACATCTTGATATTCATTTTGATTTTTTTATCTTCTCTTCATCCAATAAAGAGAATAACTTTTGATCTTCCTCTAATAATAATTTTATTAACCTTTTAATGGATATTATTCATTTCAAGTGGTTGAGTCTAATCTAAATTAGTCTAACTTGACTCAATCTCTCAATCCAATTGGATTCACTTGAGTCTAACTTAATTAATCCGATTTTGAATCACAATTTAGTCGAACTAAATTCAATTTATCTCTGAGATATTGTATCATTTGTGTGTGACCTAATATGTTCTCATAACATTGACAATGTATCTAAACTACTTTAGATACATAAACAATGAGAAACATCTAATAATGCATCATTGCTACACAAGTGACGAGAATATCGAGATCCAACATAATCTTTCCGTATCTATTATAATGTATGACTTTGTCCTTCTATTCTCGAAATCTAAATTGATCAACAAGGTATAGATCGTGTTATCTTCTAATCAATCTTTGTGTTTTTTGATCCCCAAGTAGACTTATTCAACCAAATGAGCTCAATATCTCATATTGACTCATTTGAGCATGGTTATGTATTTTAGTAGTCCTACACGATCAAGGGGCCCATAAATATCACTCCCGTCAAATGAGAGGGATAGATCTCATCTATATCACTCACATCCCTCCACATAATTTGTTCCATACCCAGTGATGGCCTTTATAGTCCACTCTGTTATGAGTGATGTTTGACGATACCAAAGTACACAACTCCTTATATAGGGAACCGTAATAACTTCAGGTTTAAGGACTATTCATACTAATAATCACATGAGAAAGTTTATGACACTCATATAATGATCCATGAAACTTTCTCATGGCGGATAAATTCAGTATATATTCGCTAATATATACTTATGTGTCAACTTGATATCCCATATTCATTACTTATGAGATCAAGTCATCAATTAACTTACATGCTAGTCTCAACACATTAATATTGTCCTTGAATATTAATGATTGACTAGGAATAGTTAAGAGTAGTGATCTCTACATCATCTCATTATCAATTCAACTAATTAATATAATGTAGATTAGCACCTACTACCCAAAAATATTATTATACTTACTCATTTGAGACAATCATGAAGTAAATATAATAATCAAAACTATGTCTTTATTAACAGAATATGATACAAAATATTCCCTAGTCAATCATCATATAATTGGCTCTAGGGCTAATATTAACATCAGCATCGTCACGTTTCCACATTTATGAATTAAATATCATTACTGATAAATTAATAACAATTTCATAAATGATGAAAAGAATTATTTAATAAAATTTAAAATTCGATGAAATATAAGAAAAGACGAGATGATAACGTGTTCGCACGAAATGAATTTGAATCTCTTCAATGGCGGACTCAACCAACTCGAGATAAGCCCAATCTACTTCTATTCATAGATCTGGCCCTGACTGAGTTAATACGATCTTGATGTCAAAAGCTCGAAGATCACAATCTTATGGATATTAGGGGATGAACCGATAGGAGGACCCAATCCTCCAACTCATATAAAACTGTGACATGAGGGCATCGGGATACGAAAGTACTATCTGACCACCCACGAGGAGTCCTAGGTCATCATAGAACTCAATAGATCAATCCAATTGCAATGTCACACGGTTGGGAGAGGGTGATAGGATCCCACTAGGTCATGAGCCCTAGTTGTGAATCTTCCCAAATAGGCGTCAAATAGGATTGGTATGCCGGTGTAATTACAAAAGTTCACATCGAAAAAATTAGGATGACCTACCTACACAAATCAATATTGAGGACAAGAATCAAAACATTGCCCTGGTATTAGCTAGCATAAAAGTGAAATCGAAATCCTAGAATCATTTTTCTCTGATTGATTATTAGATCACTCCTTTGCCTCGCAATCTCTCTGCCTTTTCTCATACTGTCCTCTTTCACCACTCTGCCTTCTCTCTGTTCTCTTAGAAATTTCTAGTTATAAAACCCTCAACCCCTATTTTGGTCTAGACGATCGAGTTTGACTAGTAGGCTAGTACTTACTCGCCAGTCCATATAGATTCGATATTTATTACTTGACAATAGAATCATACACTTTCGATTTCTGCCCATCAACTATCATCGCAAACAAAGTCATCGCTGCTGCTCCTACTCTTCTATTCTCGATCGTAAACTCTTCTCCACTCGAATGTCTGTTTTTCTCTTTAAATAATATTTTAAGCAATGATAGGGAGAGTGAAAATGGGAGAGTGAAAAGCATAGTGAATGATGTGGCATGACGTGACACTTTATATGCACACGTCCGATTATTGCATGGACACCATCGGCGGCCTTCGGCCGTCGCCCCGAATCAAACTATACCCTGGGAGCACGGTGAACCCGTCGGAGATTGCTGCATGCAAAGTGTCACGTCATTCACTATGCTTTTCACTCTCCCATTTTCACTCTCCCTATCATTTTTCTAATATTTTTCATTAGGATTTATGCTACAACGGCAAATGGCCCCTGGATTCTAAAATCAAAAATAGTTTACAAAAATTTATGCTACAATGGAAGATGATGCCTAGAGGGAAAATCTTATTTGCTTAAACCCATTATAACCCAACTATTAAATTATAAAATCTTTAACCTTAAATACATAATATACCCCTATTTTTTAATTTAAAAAATTATGGTTAGAATCACTGAATTCCAAGCGCCCCAAGCAGTATTTTAAAAAAATTAATCGGGGCACTTGAATTGAATTCCAAGCGCCCCGAGTAGTCTCCAGACGAATCCGCATCATATCCCTCAATGGAGGATGTTGTCGGTGATACAGGGGGTGCAACATATCCCTATATATATATATATATATATATATATATATATATATATAGTTTTGATATCTTGCGCGACACTTTTGTACGCGACTATGCACAACACCCGACTCCAATCGATTCACTATCTCCAATAGATTGGTGAATCGATTGAGGCACCTCATGATTGAGATGCCTGTACGCACCAACCTCTTGGATCGATCCAAACTATAACCCAAGGGAGAAAGGTGAACACATGGGGAAAGGGACCAGATTCCGACCAGATTATAGTAGAAATCTAACCGTAATTGATCACAATGCTATGCCTCGAATCGATTCAGGAATCGATTCGAGGTGTCGCGATGTGCCTCAATGATTGAGGCCAGGCTTGGAGCCTTAATTGATTGAGGCATACGCCCAATCGATTGGTCCTCCCAAACGATTCACCAATAGATTTGGAGATATCATTATTCCTTATAAGTCTATGATCTTTTCCATGTGTTTTAGATGTGGGACTATGCGTGCAACCTTGCAACCCCAAAATCTCCCCCTCAAACAAAGGACCACATGCCCCCCACAAGCGGAGACCCTTTCTGTTTTGATGTATGATCCTTAACCTATTAGGACTTTTTCCCCTCGGTCCACCCGACCTACTAGGACTTCACTGTCTAGCCGCAACTAGGACTTCTCTGCCTGGTGTTTGGTCCTCTTGATCAAGACACGGGAGCCCACACATCCTTTATTTAAGGCTTAACCCACATGGTTAGATCTGGATCATGAGGAGCGACCTGGCTCTGATACCAATTGTTAGGACCAAAAGGAATT
This sequence comes from Boesenbergia rotunda, assembly GCA_024364735.1. Taxonomy (NCBI): domain Eukaryota; kingdom Viridiplantae; phylum Streptophyta; class Magnoliopsida; order Zingiberales; family Zingiberaceae; genus Boesenbergia; species Boesenbergia rotunda. The sequence goes on from JAGFNQ010002223.1 coordinate 583,576, forward strand.
TAGATATCTCCACAATGGTATGATATTGTCCACTTTAGACCTAAGCCCTCATGGTTTTGCTCTTGGGCTCTCTCAAAAGGCCTCACGCCAATGGAGATATCATTATTCCTTATAAGCCTATGATCTTTCCCATGTGTTTTAAATGTGGGACTATGCTTGCAACCTTGCAATCCCAACACGAATGTTTATTTTTCTCTTTATACAATATTTTTCATTAGGATTTATTCAACATCGGCAAATGGTGTCCCCAAGCAGTATTTAAAAAAAAATAATCGAGGCACTTGAATTGAATTCCAAGCACCCCGAGTAGTCTCCAGACAAATCCGCAACATATCCCTCAATCACGAATGTTGTCGCTGATAGAGGGGGTGCAATATATATATATATATATATATATATAGTATTGATATCCTGCGCGATATTTTTGTATGCGACTATGCATGACACCCGACTCCAATCGATTCATCGCCTCCAATAGATTGGTGAATCGATAGAGGCGCCTCATGATTGAGACGCCTATATGTGACCGGCCTCCTGGATCGATCCAAACTATAACACAGGGAGAAAGGTGAACCCATGGAGAAGGGGACTGAATTCCGACCGGATTATAGTAGAAATTTGACCGTAATTGATCGCAACGTTATGCCTCGAATCAATTCAGGAATCGATTCGAGGTGTCGCAATGTGCCTCAATCGATTAAGGCTAGGCTTGGAGCCTCAATCAATTGAGGCATGCGCCCAATCGATTGGTCCTCCCAATTAATTCACCAATCGATTTGAAGACGAATGCGCACGGGCACGCGGGGTAAGGCACTCAGTATATCATTTTCATATATATATATGGTATGCTGCGGACCACTCGTTGCTCATCTGTGCACGCTCACCTCCTAATCGATTCACCAATCGATCGGGAGGCGTCCTAATCGATTAGTGAATCGTTTGGCAGGTGAGCAGTTTGACGATTGAGGCACCCCTTGATCGATTAAGGAATCATGAGACGTCTTAGTGTCGCGGACACTGTGAACAATTGTCGTCAGAATTCAGCCGTGATACCCTTAGGGTTTATCTTTCCCCCCGAGTTATAGTTTGGTTCGGGGCCGACAACTGAAGGCCACCGTTCGTTGCAAAATTCAATCGATGGCACGCGAGGCAGACCACTCGCCAATCGGGACACCTCCTAATCGATTGGGACGATTAGGAGACAAACGCGCAGCAAATGGTCCGTCACATATCATTATTTTCTCTCTCTATATATATTATTTAAAAAAATTTATAAGTACAAATAATTTATATGATATTTATTAATGATCCGATCCGTTTAGCTAAATGGGTAGTAAATGGGTCGGCCCATATTTAAATGAATTGTGTGTAAGAATTTATTAGCTATGTTTATAAGTAAATAATTATATTTGTTGGCCACATTGGAGACAAGTCTAGATTAAATAGAATACCTAATAATAGATCACTTATTCATTTTTCTTCCCTTCTTGTTGATTAATTGTGTTTTAGTATATTCAAAGTCAAGTGAAAGTTTTAAAATTTTCTACCAGTGCCAACAAAAGTCGATTAGTTTAAAACAAATAAAAAAGAAGATAGACTTTAGCTTGAAATTGTAATACAACCAAGTAACATTTCCTTACCCAAACAAAAAAACATAAAGTTGAATATTAACATATACAATTGCAACTTGAAAAACACAAACACTTGCGAGGAAATTTTCATTTTCAAAACAATCATGTGTGGCCTGCAGTTTGCACATGTCTAGCATGTACTTATTGAACTAAGTCTAATGTGTGACCTAATTAAATAGATTAAAGAAAAACACTTCCTAAACCATAAACTACCAAGCCCTCCTAGTTGGCAGCACATGCTACTAGCTGATTTAGTCTCTATGCCACAACATACTTACCAAATCATCCCCGACAAAGAAAATCCTTCTTTTTCAAAAGCATCTATATGTCTAAAAAACTTAATCACAAGTGAATTGTAGCAAATTAACTCATCTAATCCTATGAAATTCTTCCATTAGTACTTAATCACTAGAACTTAACACCAATGTGTCCCCCTTCTTGGCCATGCAAAGACTTGGTCCTTGTGCTCCCACATGAACCGCCACAGCACTCTTCACCAAGCCTTGTATCCATTGGATCACTCTCAAGACATTTCGCTATCAACACCAGTCCTTTAATTGCAAGCTCATCATTTCAGGCCTCATCTTGTGTATGATCTGTCAACTTCTTGCGTTCGGACTCATTTGTTTGGACTGTATAGGGGCCTCCAATTGTTCTAAATTTTTAAGCGCCAACAGAAGATGAACGTACGTGGAAGTAAATGAATTATGAACATGCATGGTTAACTTAAGGTGAATTCGATCGACGCATTGAATGAAAATAAGCAGAAAGAACTAGGAAAATGATGGTTGAGTGATTACCAAGGATGGAGGGGATGCAAGTGTGGACTGAGTGATGTGAGCCATCCAATTCTGACTCTTGGAGGGGTGCAAGGAATTGTGTTCCCTTGAACTTTTGCAAACTTCGCAATTAATTGCCTGGTCCTTGCAATTGAACCGTTTGCAGAACAGAAATTCTGAAGCTACAAGTAATTACAATTTCTACAAAAGTGTTCCTGAACATTAATTAGGAAAGTGTTTCTGTGGAAGTTAATGTCTACTCTTGTCCTTGATGTTCGTCTCCTCTCAGTAATCACTCTGGTAAGGAGAAAAATCTAGTGACGGGATGTAAATTTTCAGCAATGGTTTCTCATGGAGTCACATGATCTGACACTGGCACTTGTTTCTGAGAAATCGAGTACTGTAGAGAGATGCTTTTGCTCTCCCAGAAACATGCACCTTTTCTGTGCATAGTTTTTGGATTCCTGTAACTTTCATGAACTGAACTGTTCAATGATCAAGTTTCTGCAGTATATTCCTACGTATAAGCACAAATTTAAAGTTGACCATCTTTTTAAATCTGAAGAACAAGAAGCTGGCAGGATTTGAAATCTTCTGGCTACAACATGGAAAGATCTACAAGCATCAAAGATTTTTTTTTTATTTCCTTACGAACTCCCTCTCTTACAAGAAGTGACATTTTCCTACCTACATCAATGGCTTAAAACTCGAAAGAGAAGTTTGCAAAACAATGTAATAAATATAACCAGTGTCAATGCAGCAGTAATTTTCACAATTCACCATGAATGGAGACTAATGGAAGCTGTGGTGGTCTGGCCATGGCCAGAATACAGATTGATCTCCCATGTTGCAGAGCAAGTTGCCGAAGCAGGTTTCTGGGACATCGTTCTCGACCTTCGGGCTCTGTAACTCTGGCTTGCAGGAGTGGTGCAGGAACTGGTCTATCTCAGGTTGCTTGAGTGATTGCAAGGAGGGCAAAATTTGGTGAGGAGGCAGTCGGTTTTCGACAACCGGTTTTCTCGAGATGTCCAAGTTGATCTCTGAGCTGTTCTCACTTCTATTGCTGCAAGAACCTTCAGTTTCCTTGTTGAGATTGATGGTGAGGTCGGGTGTTTCTCTGCCTCTGAGTGTCAAAATCTGCACAATCAACTCTTCTTTTGAGTAAAAAGGATTTTTTTTTAAAAAAAAAGAAAGGATTTTTCAGATCATGATTAGCTCAATCATCACGGGCAGTGCCACAAATCTTCAAGAAGGAATCTTCCTCAAAAGACTCAAATTAAAACATATATATGCACGAGAAAATTACAACTGGGAAAGCAATTAGAACTTGTACCTCAGCTTGAAGCTTCTTGTTTTGAACAAGAAGGGAGTCATTTTCTGCCCTGATGGCCTCAAACTGCCTCTTGAGCACATCATAGTCCTTTTCCAATTGCTTGGTCTTCCACCTCGCCCTCCGGTTCTGGAACCAAATGGCTACCTGCCTGGGCCGCAGCCCGAGTGCCTTGGCCAGCTGCACCTTCCTCTCAGGCTCAAGCTTGTTCCCCAACTCAAAGTTCCTCTCCAATGTCCTCACTTGCTCTATGTTCAGCCTCTTCTTCTTCTCCCCCGCGCCGACCCGTCGTCCGACAACTCATCCTCATTCAGCATCTCATCATAGGACATACACCTCTTCCCCAGCAACGGACTCATCCCTGCAATCATCAGAGACAAATTCAAGCCTCTTGAAAATTATCAAATTGTGGTCACAAATTACAAGTCACCTTGAAGATTGGGTGGAAGGAAGGAATTGGAAGGGGGGACGAGGTGACTGTCTTCCTCATAGGGAGTCTGCATTTGGAACAAGAAGTTCGAGGGGAAGGAGGAAGAGGAGGAGGAAGCCATTCCATTGCAGGCCATCTGCTGCTACACAAGAGAGGAAGAGGAGTCACCAAACCAGGGACATGGTTTGAGACTGAAACAAAGGAAGGATGATGATATGCTTCTGTTATAAGCTACTAGGGGACTTCAATTAAACTTGAGAGCATGTAAAACCAGTAATTCTTCATTTCAGGATGGTGTTTCCTTTCAAATGATTGATTCAGCTTTTCTTAATAATAATCATTAATTAATGCGCATTGAAATAACCTTTTATCGCACAAGACCTTGTGTTTTCCTGAGGCTATTTATAGCTGAAAACTACTACTCATTGTTAATTAGTCTACAAAAATTAATCACGTCCTGATTAAACTTCACATCAAGAAGGATGGATATTGCTAGTTTAATAAATAAATAATAGGCACAAGTAGTGGAAGAAGAAAAGGAAAACTTTTTCCAAGGGAAATAAAAATAATGCAAGATGAGTGCCTCTGCTTGCTTGGTTCTTTCCTTGCAATGAGATGCTGACAGATGGATGCATTATTTTTATTGACAGAAATGAAGATTCTGCTTGCGTTTCTTAACCCTGGCTCGAATTTAAAACTCAACATGGTGAAAAAGTAACTGAAATTTGGTATGAACAGAATGGGAAACTCGCAGATTTATCAAAATCATACACGAACAAGATAAGGATTGGAAGGTGGCACTGAAGAAGAGGAAGAGAAGGCAGGAATCCAGGGATGGGTCCTGAATCAAAAGTGGGCAGTGGTTTTGCTACCTAACACACATGCAGATTATCATGCAGCAGATTTCACCATCACACTCCCACCCTGGAGGCCATGCAACAACCAACTCCAAGAGAGATGGGTGCTCTTTTTATACTGTTGCTTTTGTGGCTCTTTTGGTGCCAAATTGCCTTTGCTTTGCCGCCTTCCACTGTCTCAGTTCATCTTTTGTTTTAAACTCCATGTTTGGCCATTCCTATTTTAATTTCAAATTCTTAACTAATTTCAAAGGCACATGGCTGCTTGCTCTGTTCCTGCAAAATAATATTAATCATCAAGTCAAAGAACCTTCTTCAATCACGGATTCACATGCCAACCATATAAATCGGTTCGGATACTCTTGTTTAATCTTCCTTCTTTGATGAACAAGGTGTTGATGCTCTTTGTTTCAAAGGAAAATCAGTTCAATCTGATGAATTGTATAATACTCGAGCCTTGCTTCTTCTTCCCCTTAAAAGCCAACATTGGTTGTTCTTGATATAGGTTCGTCACCCAAACCACTCTGCCTAAGACAATCTAACATGGAGATACATGAGTTGAAATTTTGCTATTCCAATGTAAAGGTTGTAAGTTTCAAAGTGACTTATTTCAGGTTCACTGTCTTGATGAAATGATCTGTTCTGTTTGGTTTCCTTACTGAATTCAGTAACAACCCGAATGCACCTTCTCAAATTTCACCTTTCAAATTGGCACATGCTTTACAACATGCATTTGTCATCAAGAAAGGGAAATTATTTCTAGCCATAGAACATAATTAGAACAAGAATTTTAAGATTAACAAACAAATGATCTCAAGAACCTTAATGCATACCTGTGCCAACTTCCACTAGAACCAGAGGAGAACAAAATATAGAATTTGCTGCATCAAAGCCATGATTGCCTATATACAAAAGAAACAAGGATCACTCCATTGCAAACCACAACATGGATGTTCCTGAAAGAATACGGTAGAGATTTGCCAGATAGATCAGCCATGAGGACTCGAGCTGGCCCCTGACAATACATGTATGTAAATTCAGTGGAACAAGGTTATCAACCGAGAAAGTTGTGGATTTCAGAAGGTGAAGGACAAGAAGGAAGAAGATTACTTGAACTGCATTGTTTGAAAGATCCAATAGCCAGAATCCTAAGATATATACTATTGCAGCGTGCCTCCAAGGACCATGATAAATACTGCATTCACAAGCATAATTCGAGCAGAAACATAGGCTTGTTAAACGTAAAGCTTTCAATGTGAAGCAGTGTTTCTCTTCACCTGCAATGCATGCACTATTGTATCACCAAGTGCATATCCAATATCTGAAGTAATTCCCACCACAGTTACCTAAAAATTTACCACCCCATAAAATTTTCCTTAATGCATGCACTATTGTCTTTTTTAGGATCCAATCTTTTCCGACTCAGGCACAGTCGTTGATCCCGTTTATAATCGATGAAGATAGAGCACCGCTGAGCTAGCTTGAACGTTGACCTTAAGAAGACGTCGAACTCGGAGAACCAACAACACCATTGCGCTGACGGAGAAAGAGGAAAACGTTAGCAAGCAGGCCAATAGGACCCTCGGCACATCCAGTACTCCGACGCTCATGTTGGCTTGGTGGATGAAGAAGTTAACCGTAGCAAGAATTGGAATCTCAGAAGATGAGGAAGCATACCTGTGAAGGTATCACTTTTTATAACACCTTGATAATCTCCGCATTAATGAGATGTTATGTCAAATAAAAAATCATATCTAATTATCGTATTTCGGTTGTATTGAGCGGTCTTATCAACTGTAGATATATTCATTATCCAATATCTATGTAGAAATACTATGTCATATGCTCTTGACAACTTTGCTTTGGGCCTTAGCCATGATAGGGGCTTGCGGGCCGATGGGTCCACTCAGCTTCGGAGGTTGGCCCTATCTGCTAGGATGATATTGGAATCCACGATTGGCTTACAAAACCGTTCCTATTTGAGGAAGTTATAAAGGAAATTAAGCCTTAGGGATGCCCAATCGGGTTTATCCGAACTAAGCTTGGGGGCGGGCTGGTTTCTTGCGAGGTCCGATCGAAACTTGGGGAGTGAAGCCCCTTAAACGCCCTAGCAAGGGGCAGGGACCAGAGATAGCCGATCGAGCGTCGTCCGATCGGAGATTGGAGAAGTTGTTCTCTCTGAACATTCTAATGGGATGGAGCTCTGATATTGGTTGATAAGGTTTATCTGATTAGACCTTAGGGGTTGGGTCCTCCTTGAAGGCCTTGGGGAGGGGTTGGGCCTGTTGATGTCTGATCGGGCGTCATCCGATCAGAGCTCGGAGAAGCTGTTTCCTCTCATCATTCTAACGAGATGGAGCTCTGATATTAACCAATAGGGTTTATCCGATCGGATCTTGGAGGTTCGGCCCCCCTTGATGTCTAACCGGAGCTTTAGGAGTTGATGTGGAGTTGGATTGCTTAGGTTGACCCTCCTTGGGTTTTGACCTCGATATCAATTGATATGTTTGACTTTCGTAACCACTCAGGAGGCCCATCATATCCTTCGTATCAGTCGTGGATCAAACACTTATACCCTTTTCATGGCCGAATGCCTCTTGACTCATGTGTGAGTAAAGTACCCCCATCTCCTATTTGTGCAGTACTTGGGACTTAGAAATACTTGGCATTACAAGTGGAGGTGGAAGGTCCCTCATTGACTTCTCAGTCGGATTCTCCATGTCGAATCCTCAGTTAGAATTCTAGGGTCATTTCTTCAATCAAATGAAAATGGTGAAAGCTCCTGGTAACCTATTATACTTTTGCCCGCTCGGTCACGACTGTCAAATCTTGATACCAAAAAAGATAGGATAGTTCTCTAGCCATCAGATCGAACGTGTGGATCAACATAATCCGAGTAATTATTACGATGTAGATGACCCCTCGATCCCTTCAGTCAATCAAATCACATTGATAGACGTGACCTCAAAAAGATACAATCACAGTACGCCTGACTCGAAAGCCGGAGTGGATTGCGCATGATTGCATTAATGGGTATGGTTGCCTTAAATGTGAAGTGGCGCCCAAATCACGCATGGGATTCACAATCTCACCATGTGCCCTCTTTGACGGTTGATGACACCTCTGATGTGATGCAAGCAAAAGTGTAATGACGTGACAACCCCATTCTACCACGACACAACAGTCGAGATAGTCAGACTTCTGTCTCCTTCAACTAGACTTGAGGAGAGACTTATGATATAAGGAATATCAGAAGCTTCCACGTGTACCGATAAGGTCAATAGTTCTGCTGAGATTGAGGTTAAAGTCCAGATGGGTCAACCAGATCATCTGCTCTCAGGTCGCCCTAGACGAGAAGGTTTTCCATTCGATTCGGTTAAATTGAGACGAATTGCTTCATCGTTCGGCTTGGGTCCACCATAATGACAGCCCATCTAACTTTACTCCACCGATCCAACAAGCCAATGTCATTTGACTCGGGGAATAGTGCAACCCATTTGACTTTACTCCACCAATCCGATAGGCCAATGCTCGGCTCGAGTCCACTAATCCAGCAAGTTAGCGCCATTTGGCTCGTCTCCATCGATCCAAGGCTCTGCTCATCTTCCTTCAGTCCTGTCAATCTGACATTCTATGCTTGACCTTCTGCATAACTAGAATTTCGACGATCTCATTCGGCTATGCTCCAGTGACTCTACACAATGCCTTGTTTGGCTCAACTCTTACCAACACAATGCTCAAGTATATCTAGCTCAATTCGGTTAGTTGACTCCCTTTGACTTAATATGCTCAAATCCCCTGGCCCCACCGGCCGATAACACATGAGGCATCGCATGGGTTGTTAAAGCTTGTAAAACAACGTGGTCTATCACAGTACAAATTGTGGGTGGCATAACCATAAATACAATGTACCACTTTCCTTACAGGAGTATGATAAACATTTCATCTTCAATTAACCTAGAAGAAAGATGTCACGCCCCGAGAAGCCGCTCGTTCAATACCGACCGGACTGCCACTCCCTCGACTGACGGACAATTCAGAAACCTAACCTCTACGACCATCCCAGATGATTGTACCTCAGCCTATAGGGCTGGAACAACCGTCTGCAATTAACAGAAACGAAAACGACGACAAAGCTGCGTACCGGTACGACTTACGACAAAAACCAAAACGAAATCGAGGCCTCCATGGCACACAAAAGTATAACTATCCTGCCGTAACATAGACGTCACAAAAGAGTATAACATACCAACAGCGGAAATGAAAAGAAATACAATGAATAAAAGAAACGGGTACCAATATGTACCCCAACCAAAAGACAGGCGAAAATCGTCTCGGAGACACATGAACTGGGACAGGCTGCTGAACAATCCAGACGATCATCCTGATAAGAGAAAAACATAGCCAACGGGGTGAGTCCTAAGAACTCAGCGAATACAGTCTAATGTGCATAGGAAGAAATAATAGCAGTAAGTCACCGTCTATCTATCTATCATAGTACTGAAGATAACTGCAGTAAAAAGAAGTGCAAAACTGAACCATAAGCTGTAAAGGAACTACGTACCTACCTGCGTCGATCCAAACCCGGTAGTATGCATGTCAATCAAGTGCAACAATCAAGTGCAACAATCACAATCATATGCATCAATGCACAGTATGCTCATGATCCAGCATGGGTCACCCCTGACGCCTCGATCAATAATGCACACGCGAGACCATATGGGTAGGGCTGTGACCTGGTCTTCCCTGCACGAACAGACGGTCAATAATGCACACGTGAGACCGAATGGGTAGGGTCGGAGACCATAAACGTACCCCACCATTGGGTGAAGTAACGCTCTAAACGTCCCTTGCTATCATCGGATAGGTAGGACGAGTAGCAAGTAAGACGACCCATCTCAACCTCCAGGGAGTCAAAGGTCGCCCCCTATGCTACGTGCAATAATGATACATGTCGCTATCCCATGCATCAACCACTATCTATCCCTACTGTCATCTACATGATATGCAGTAGTCCAGATAACCGGTATGCACCAATACCTAAATCCTAGCGTAAGGTATAAGGTAAACTGTGCAACATCAATCCATACAGAAACAGTAAGCAGTAAAGCTAATGGATACAACTACCGAAGCAAGAGCAGTGATACAGATATCAGATATCCCTACTACAAACTATATCTAACTATGCATAAAAAGAGGTACCCGCCTCGATATGAAGCAGTCCAGGCGCTGAGAATCTCCCGTCCAAAAAATAATATCCGCCGCAAATGAAGTCCAGATAGCTACGTCAACGACCTGTATCATAACATAGGTTTAGCTACATATAATAATAATTAGCTAAACTAATTATTAAACTATATCAAGTTAAAACCAAAATCACCTCGAGTTATAGGACTTAGACTTAACCTAGGTTCAGTCTGATCCTAATCAAAATTCCAACTCCAACATGCTAACTTTCCTAACCGATAATCTTAAACCTAGTAGCAAACAAGCCCAATCAACACAAAGCACCATGAACAGCTCACGGCAGTGATCAGAAATCAAAACCTAAGCTAACCGGTAGAGGTTTGATCAGTTCACTCCCTCTACACAATATACAGATTCTACTCATCTCCAAATGGGAGCTCACGGCCAAAGTTCAGATCAGAGACAATAACTCCAATTCCAAGCCAAAACCAACCAATCGATCAACTAATTGCTCCACAGACAGAACAGAATTAAAAACTCAGATTGACAATCAAATCATGATCAATCCAAGAAAACCACAAGACCCAAAACAGCTTCACCAACTCCTCACATGACAACTCCGAAATCCATCATAAGCAGAACATGATCAAAATATACCAAGAACATCCTTCAGAGAATACGATAGGGATCAAAACAGAGACAGTAACTACAAAACTAATACACGGCATGATCAAGAACACAGGTACAAACCATAGCATAGAGGTAGTATATTCTAAACAACTGCTACAGAACCCTAATCCATGGCTACATAATCCGATCAAGTGGCTCGGCCAGATTAACATCCCAGCATCAATTGAATTCGGATAATTCGATCAAAACCAACAACAAATCACCACCGCAACACAAGAACACAAGAAACTTAACCACCTCCAATTCAACAGATCGAAGAAAGTCGAACTCGAATTCCACCATTCCAATTCGTCAACAGAGATAGATCCTACCTCAAATGGTGCGCCTGAACTCCTGTGCTCAGGTACCAGGAATCACCCAAATCACTCGTGCCCTAGGTCCCAAGAGACCACTTCCGATCCACTCCTCAACCCTCCGGTGTCAGCGTGATCGTCGCTCGCTCGCGAGGGACTAGGTGATGGCAGATCAAGCTCCAAACCCACGATCTGTTTCCCGAGAAGGAGCTCGTCCTAGACAACCGAACCTCGTCGCTCTACTGGAGACGACGCCGTGGCTTGCAGTGGCGGCGAACGAAAGAGGAGAGAAGATCGCGCGAGGGTCTTTGGTCGAAGCTACAAACAGAGAGGAGAAGAGAACGAAGGAAGGGGGTGGCGCGTCTGGCTGTGGCTGCGGCTAGGGCAGGCGTCGACGAGGAAGAGGTTGGATCGTAGCTTGACGGCGCTAGGGCTCGCGAAGAAAGAAAAGAAGGGAAGTGGATCGGGGCGACTGTGGGTCTGCGATAAGGAGAAAAAGAATTTATATATACAAGGAAATCTTGCATTTTACCCCTCCCTCTTCGATCTTTCTCACAGACCCCCCTCAAGTTTCGAAATCTTACATTTTAGTCCCTCAAAATTTTCTGTATTTTTACAAAAGAGGTATCAGACAATTGTGATATCAAAGAAGTCCTCCCCTGCACACGCGCAAACACACTCACATCCACGTCTATTTCACTATGTTTCTTCTCCATTCTGTTTCGCCAAAAACCTGACTTGAGCATTAGAATAATTGCGTCGGACACCTCTGACTTCCATTCTAATCCTCTTGTTTCCCTCTCTCTCTCTCTCTCTCTCTCAGGCTTCATGGGCTTCCCTGATGGCTTGTTCTCCTTCGGCTTACGATGATCCCATTAACACGGGCAATAGCTCACCGATGTTTCACCTATTTACCATCTCAAGAACATGTTCTTTGAGAATACAAGATGAGAAAGCTCGTAGGATTAAGAACTTGCTACGAAGCCAGCAATAGGACCACAGAGCCACCTGATGGAAGAGAAGGCATGAGAAACTCCCAACGTACGCAAAGAATGATTGTGTTGAATTGATCAACAGATCTTTGTGAATAAACAAAAGAAAACACGATGCAAGTCTTTGTCCCCAGCCGGCGATGAGCCTGATCAAGTCACCGCCGAATACATTGCGAAGCAGAGGAATTGGAAACAATTTCGAGGAATCGCGGAGCGGGACGAAGAGGATTTAAAGGCATCGAGAGAGAGTTGTAGTTACTCGGGTCATAACTCGTGTGATTATGAACTAATCAAGTTCTCTCCTTCTATTTCCTTTCTTATATGAAAACAAAAAATGGATTATGATGTTGTGGGGGCGTGTTTTGATTTGGTTGGAGCTTTTCGATGGATAAACAAGCATTTAATACTCGAAAAATGATAGGGAGAGTGAAAATAGGAGAGTAAATGATAGAGTGAATGACGTGACACTTTATATGCAGCGATCTCCGACGGATTCACCGTATTCCCAGAGTATAATTTGATTCGGGACGGCTGTCCAAGGGATAATCGAATATGTGCATATAAAATATCACGTCATTCACTCAAATATCACATCATTTATTTTTTTCATTTTCACTCTCCATACCATAGCTCTTAATACTCTCCACTAATTAAGGCTTGCCATTTACCTGCACGAAATGTGCCAAGTGCATGCAGAAAGACCGCGGTCACTGAATGCTTCTGCGATCTGCTGTTTATCCATGCATGCACTGCACTTCACTGCTTATGATCTCCATGCATGCACTGCACTGCACTTCACTGCACTTCACTGCTTAGCCAAAAATCCAGACGAATCGATGGGCTAAATAAGCCAATGGATTGGCTATTAAGAAAGTAGACGTAAAATGCCACATCGATGGGTGTCACGTCCCGAGGGAGTCATTCATCCGATATAAATCGGATCAGTACATCCCTATATGACAGACAATATAAATCTTCGATACAAAACATACATGATCATCTCATCATCCTCAGCCAATACAGTTAGAAATTAATGCATAATAAAAAATAAAATGAAACTCAGACATAAAAGACACTAACAATAATAATAAAAACTCTAAAAGCCCCTCTAGGACACACGAATAACACAAAATAGGAATCCATATCCATAGAAATAGTAAATAATGTAAATAAAATATTCGTAAATATCAATAACAAGACGAAGTCAATTCAACGGGAAGTGGATGTCACGCCTCGAGGAGTTGCCCGTCCGATACTGACCGGACTGCTTCTCCCTCAATCCGGCGGACAATCCGAAAATTTAACCTTTACGACTCTCTCAGTCCGCCTGTACCGCAGCCTATAGGGCTAGAACAAGCCACTGAATGAAAAGAAAATGAAGATGACGACAAAAATTGTGTACCGATACGACTTACGACAAAACAAAATGAAATAAAAGTCTCCATGACACACAAAAGTACAACTATACCACCGTTCAAAATAACACAACAGAAATTAAAACAGCGAAAGCAAATGGAAATACTGTATAACCGCAATACAACTCAAACCAAAACATGAGCCGCTCCGAAATAGAAGGACTGGGACAGGCTGTCGGGCACTCCAGACGATCAACCTAAAATAAAAACAACGCTGACGGTATGAGTCCAAGAACTCAACGAATACATATATCTGGTATGTATAGTAAGCTATACTAGCAGTAAGAGTCAAACTGACAACAGTAACAGTAATAAAAGTAGGAAATGCTAACTCTATAATACTAAATAAATGATACAAATCAAAGCCAGACAAACCTGAAGATATAAAGATCCAAATATCACACGAGTAAAGTAAGGTCACCAGACCCTATGTACATATACCTCCTGAAGGTGTAGGTAAAAAACATATACTGTAACCCAATATAGCAAGAATGAGCAAATACAACAATACAAACAACAAAAACCAAGCAATGATGCATCATGTCCACATGATGTCTCTACGCACTCCAGCTACCCCTACTCTGGGTGTCTGAGTGGACAAGATGTCAGGGAGTCAACCGCTCTAACAACCATAACCGCAAACTAGGCACGAGGAGAGTCAACTGCTCGCGGGTCACACAACCCATCATGACATGTACTCAAAGTCAGAAAGGGGAAGCCAACGCCTCTCTATACCACTACTACATGCTACCACGCTCCGGCATCACTACCCATGAGTGACCGAGCGGAGACACGACAAAACTACTGCCCACACCCGGAGGGGTCCCTGACTACTACGATGCATCGAAATCACTGCTAAGGAGTGACCGTGCAGAGTGTCGACAGGGCAATGGTGCGCACCCTCCAATAGCCACTACTTGTGTATGACAATGTGTGCAGATCATGACCTTCATGACAGATGACATGTCTCAATCACATGACTGGGAGCTCTATGCCGCCAGCCCATGAGTATGCAAGAACGATGCATGACACTATCATACATCACACCTATACCTAACTAGTATATCAATTATCAACATGATATGCAGAGGTCCAAATATAATCATGCACCATATCCTAGCCCTAGTGCTGGGTATAAGGTATCCTATCTCTAATCACGATATACAACATATGTGATAATAAAGGGTAAGGAGGTTCAACCTCGAAACAGTACAGAAATAAATCTATCATCTAAATAAGCAGCTAATATCAAGTGTTATTAAACGAGCTCGAACGAGCTTCTATCTAACCAAGACCCGAATAGCTCGCGAGCGGCTTGGCTCGTTTACACCCCTAGAAAGAGGTAGAAAGAGAGAGTGATATAGAAAATATAGAGAGAGAAAGTGATATAGAAAATATAGAGAGAGGAAGTGATATAGAAAATATAGAGAGAGAAAGTGATATAGAAAATATAGAGAGAGAAAGTGATATAGAAAATATAGAGAAAAAGTAAAAAATAAAAATAAATAAATTATGATGAGAGAGATAGAGAGAGAAAGTGATATTGAAAATATAGAGAGAGAAAATGAGATGAGAGAGAGTAGAGGGAGAAAGTGATATAGAAAATATAGAGAGAAAAAGTGATATATACAATATACAAAATAAATAAAAAATTAAAGATAAATAAATTATGATAAGAGAGATAGAGAGACAAGGTGATTTTAAAAATATATAGAGAAAAAATGAGATTAAAAAAAAGTAGAGAGAGAAAGTAATGTAAAAAATATAGAGAGAGAAAATAATACAGCAAATATAGAGAAAAAGTAAAAACATAAAGAAAAATAAATTATAATAAGAGGAATAAAGAGAGAAAGTGATATTAAAAATATATAAAGATAAAATGAGATAAGAAAAAGTGATAGAAAATGTAGAGAGAGAAAAAAATAAATATTTAGAGAGAAATTTTAAAATGTAGAAAAGTAAAGTAAAATGAGAGAATACAAAAGGAGATACTAAAATGAAAAATAAAAAATAAAAAAAGAAATGCTTTGGATATATGAAAATGAAGGAATGATTGAGGAGTTTGATTGATGAGGAGAGAGTAGGGAATAAAAATAAGGAAATTATTCTCTTATTATCATTTTCATTGACATTTACCAAACAGTGTCAATGGGAATGATTACTATTAATTTTTATTCTCTATTACCCTAAATCAAACGCCCACTTAATGTTCTATTCTACAATATCAATGCAAATGGGGCGTGAATCCTGGGACGCTGGGCTTCTGGATCGCCCACCGCGTGTGCTTCTCGATTTATCCTGGTGGCCGATGAAAAATTTTTATGAAATCAAATTGATCACCCGAGATTAAAAAAACCTGATTAACTATTTTTTTTATTTTACAATATCAATGCCAATGACAGTTGCTCCCATCCTTACAAGAGGCCAGAGAGAATGCCTCCACCACGTCCAGCATTAACATTTTTTTTAACCCTTTAAAAAGAACTTAACAGAAAATGGATCTTTCCTGCATGTTCCATGACTCCGCGACGGCAGTGAACTTAGCGACCTCGGCCAGGTTCAGAGAAGATCGGAAAGAAACGGTTTTGCTACTTTGCTACCACCGATCCCAAACTCGAGGGCATTCCTAGGATTTGCTCTGAAGAGATGAAAAAGAAAGGCGAGGAGGCCGCCAGCGGGCGAAGAAGAGGAGGCTGTCTGCAGCGGGAAACGCACGTGTGGCTGCGACGCGAGGTCCGGCGCGGATGGTAAAAGCTGCAGCGCTGATGTACGCAATGGAAAAAAAACGAAGAGGAGGAAGAAGAAAAATATCGCCGTGGGGAAGAGGAGAAGTCGCGTGAGAGGTTGTCGGCGAAACCTGGGCTGCGACATCCGATGCCGGATCCTCTATTCACAGAGTATCTATGTCCCTCTATCTCACTCGCCGATAATGATCGACAAGTCGTCCAATCATCGATCGGACATTATCATCGGCTCCGACTGTCGTTTCAAATAAAACTGTATTCTGAGAGTATGATGAATCCGTCGGGTATCGTCGCAATTGCGATCTCGTCGTATTCACCGTCGAATCCGACGAGATTATAATACGGTCATTCCGACTGATTTATCATTATTCTATGATATCGTTTGATTCAGAACGTCGATCAAAAATCATCAATAGTATATTATCGTCAATCGGACGACTCACCGACCATCGCCGATAAGTGTGAGACAGACGGAACAGAATCCTCTGGGACAAAGATCCGTCTAGCGACATCAGGCCGAAACCGCAAGAAGAGGCCGGGAGGGAGTAAGTGGGGGATATTTTTATAAAAAGACCCTCTCAATTCTGACTTATTCAAATTAAGTGCTTAACTTAGGATTTTATTCATTTTAGTCCTTAAATTTTTTCATATTTAACATAATAAGCTAAATATCCAACATTTTTCACTCCCAATTTGCTCCATATATCGATGGCTCATTTAGCTATTGATACAATTAAGCTCCTAATAATGGCGGCTTGCGCAGTGCTGATATCACTTGTGTCGAGCAACTCCGATAACCTCTCGCTCAAGCCATCCATCTCCAGCTGCAAGCTTCTGATGTAGCTGCAGGTCTCTTGCAATGCCTTCAAGGTCGAAACCTGCAGTCGCATGCACAACTGACGAGTCAAACTTTGTCATGTCGATCGCTACACTAATAAATATATTGTATATATGAAGTAACTTACTCTGCGACGGCTGCGAATCCTTCCCTGACCAGCTGGGAGAAGGGAGTGCAGTTTGGACACGAGATCATCAATCCGTTCGTCGACGGTGATCCTACTCGACGCCAAACGAGATCTCCTACTCGACATGATCGTACGTCCAAGAGAGAAGTGAAATGCACGCAGACGATCGAGCACACAGAGGTGAGGAGAGGATGGGCTTAAATAGTGGCATGCGAGAACAAGAACAGAGACAGAGGGGTAGAGAATCATATCGCATCTAGAGATCCGCTGTGCTGTGCTCTGCTGTGCTACTCTTGATATATATATATATATATATATATATATATATATATAGCAGTTAATTATTGTTGAATTTTCATGAGAGCGAAGATGAAGGACTGAGAGAAAGAAAGTGAATTAAAATCTCGTCCTTGATCACGAGATCGAAGAAATGGCGAAAGCATCTGCAGCGAGATCTAGTGAGAGATCTTTGGCTGCAGCGTGTGGATCCCGGGGCACATGAGGTCCATCCAAGAGACAGCGAGGAGCTCACCGAAGCCATGATCAGCTCTCCCTGTTTCTTGCTTTTTATTGTAATTTGCATCTGATGCAAATGCTTCTTCTGTCAGGAGATCTCTAAGCTTGAGCGAAATTAAAAAAGTTCACTACCAGTGAGTTTGTTAATATTTTGAAGCA
Organism: Boesenbergia rotunda; assembly: GCA_024364735.1. Classification (NCBI taxonomy): domain Eukaryota; kingdom Viridiplantae; phylum Streptophyta; class Magnoliopsida; order Zingiberales; family Zingiberaceae; genus Boesenbergia; species Boesenbergia rotunda. Next base: position 601,564 of record JAGFNQ010002223.1, read on the forward strand.
ATATGAACAGTTTATAAATAAAGTTATTTATTAATAAAATTTAATTTTTCAAGAATATTATGTAATCCGGAAGCTGACAAGTGGAATGACGACAGTGCATGATGATGCGACTAATTAATGTGCTGACGAAGATGACCTGAAAAGAAACTCCAAGGAATGTTAGAAGGGTGCCAGAAGGATTTCCGACGATTCCACTCCGACGCTCATGTCAATGGGCTTTTTTAGAAAAGAGGAAACGATATATTTGTGAGAAAATGAGAGAATTCTGTCATCTCCAAGGGGTCTTAATTACCTTTTATATATTTTATCCCTTGAGTACTGTTTTCCTTTTTAGGATCTTAATGATATTTAATACAGCCGTTATGTTAGTAACGATCGATACTCATTAAAGCGTACAGCAGTTTCCCATTTCTCATCATTTGATATATTAATGGCGCCTCCAAAAGTATTAAATAATGCTCCTCCTAATGGATAATACTCATACGGGACGCTTAATGGAGTTTGTGGTAGTAAAAGCCCTAGAGCCAATTATGTGATGATTGACTAGGGACTTTTTGTATCATATTCTATCATTAATAAAACATGTTTGGTTATTATACTTTATATTTGTGCTAAATAACTAAGTATAATAATGTCTTTGGGTAGTAGATTCTTATCTATATCATATCGATTGGTTGAATTGATAGTGAGATGATGTAGAGAATACTACTCTTAACTATTCCTAGTCAAGCATTATTATTCAAGGATAATATTAATGCATGGAGACTAGCATGTAGGTCAATTGATGACTTGAGCTCATAAGTCATGAATATATAATATCAAATTGACACATGGGTATAAATTAGAGAATGTGTACTGAATTGACCTGTCATGAGAAAGTTTCATAGATTGTCATATGAGTATCATAAATTTTCTTATGTGACTATTAGTATGAATAGTCCGTAGACCTGAAGTCACTACGGTTCCCTACATAAAGAGTTATGTACTTTGGTATTGTCAAACGCCATCCGTAACAGAGTGGACTATAAAGGCGATCACTGGGTATGTAATGAATTATGCGGAGGGATGTGAGTGATGTAAATGAGATTTATCCCTCTTATATGACGGGAGTGATATCTGTGGGTCCCTTGATCGAGTGAGACTACTAAAATACATGGTCATGCTCAAATGAGTCAATATGAGATATTGAACTCATTTATTTGAGTGAGTTTACTCGGGGATCAAGAAACACAATAATTGATCGAGGATAACACGCTTTATACCTCATTGGTCAATCTAGATATCGAGGATGGAAGGACAAGGTCATATATTGTCATAGTCACGGAGGTTAAGTTGGATCTCGATTTTCTCGTCACTTGGGTAGCAATGATGCATTAATAGATCTCGCTCATTGTTTATATGTCTAAAGCGGTTTAGACACATTGTCAACGTTACGAGAACCTATCGAGTTACACACTAAGGACACGATGCTTCGGAGATTAATTATTCTTAGTTTGACTAAGATTTGATCCGAATTGGATTAATTGAGTTAGACTCAAGTGAATTCAATTAAATTATAGGATTGAGATTTAATTTGAGTTAGACTTATTTAGATTAGACTCAACCACATTTGAATGAGATATTAATTCATTAAAATGTTTAATAAATTAATAATAGAGGAAGATGAAAAATTACTCTTCATTGGATGAAGAGAAATTGAAGAGCCATATGAAAAAAAAATATGCTCTAATTGGGTGTTTATTGCTCTTCATATTCATGGGATGAGTATAAAAGAGTTTTTCTTATCATTTGGATGAAAAACTTATCATTTTTCTTTCCCCTCCTTCTCTTGGCCTAAAACCCTCTTCTCCCTCTCCTTCTTACTTTGTGAATCTCCTCTTGTAGCTGCACCACAAAGGTGATTCTTCTCTGAAGCTTGAGAGGTCATGTTCGTGTGGATACGCATAGAGGCACAAACACTTGAACGTGCAAGAGATCCGGCATACCTCGGACAAGCGGGATAAGCGAAGGGCACGCACCAAAGGTATACATATACGATAGGAATTTGTAAATTAACTTTATATGAGTTTTCTTTCGGATGGATCGCTCGTAGGATATATTATTTTCACTGTGATTTTTAAATATTTTTCCTATAAATCCCTACAGTTTGCCTTAACTGAAGGGAAGCTAACCCTATCGATCGAAAATTACCCAGGCATCCTCGACCGGGAAGGCACTCCCAATCGAGGAGCGCATACTGCGCCAGTATATCAAAGATTCTCGCCCTTTACAACTAGCGCATAATCAAAATCTCTATCAGGAACCATAGCTCCCAACCAGGGGCCAACATCAGGTCCCCAGCCAAGGCCCAGTGTCAAGTTCTCGACTGAGATACCATTCGACTATACGGACGAATTCACACGGACATCCTCATAATACCTTTTAGTCCATGTGGCAGCACACGACTAACCTCCCAATCATGTTATATGAAATGTTGATAAATAATTTTATAATTTTATAATTCTTTTTGAATTTAATATTCATAATATATTAAGATAAAAAAAGTAGTATAAATTTCATTAATAGAAAAAAATTTCATGAATAACATAATAGTTAAACTAAAAACATGGACACAGTTAAACTTAATTAGGCTTAGATCATTTACGGGTTTGTGAAGGACACACGGTGGTCCAATAAAAGCCCAGCCCAGAAAAGTGAGTACTTTCTCAGGTTGGGCCTGGATCGGGCCCATAGACCCGTTTAATTAGTCAGGATCTAATGTCCATTAAAAATCAAATTAACCACGACGTCGTTAAAAAAAAATATACGATTTTGAGCTACCAAGGACGGGCGCGGAATCAAAAATTTCACATAGATGGATTGAAAGTTATGTGTTTACCCCGGGTCGATCACTCGGGGTTGGTCATCTGGGGTCGGTCATTCGAGGTCGATCACCCAGGGTCGGTCACTCGGGGTTGATCATCCAGGGTCGACCACTCGGGGTCGGTCGTCCGGGGTGGGCCATTCGGGGTCGGTCATCCAGGGTCGGCCACTCGGGATCGGTCACCCGAGGTCGGACACTCAGGGTCGGCCATCGGGGTCGGTCACCCGGGATGGAGCTCTAGGGATCGGACACCCGGGGATGACTAAGAAACCGAGCTTGCCCGATCGACCCGTGCTGTGAGTCTGCATGATCTGACCGGGTGAGCCCTAACAATTAAGAATTTACCCCGACAGCAAGTATCTGTCAACTCCCTTACATAATCATTATCTGATAAAGTCGTCCAATATTAATGGGGATCAGAAGAGACAATGTAGACAAGTGGTCAGGCGGCGTGGCAGTCTCACAGGGCAGCTAAAGCTGTCATTAGCCTAGTCTGTCAACTGACCTATCCTTAATGAGATATGGCAGCTCTGACAAGGCAGAAAGCTTCCCCTCCCCTATATAAACCTCCCTTGGGGCTCCAAAGAGGGGATTGCTATCACTTTGTAACCTCAACTCCACTTGTGTTTCCCAATTTGGTCCGATCTGAGTGCTTAAGATCTGATCCGCAGTTGAGATCGACCTCGACCCCTGCGCTACAGCAGACCGGATCATCTTAGCCAGACCAAATCAACTGAGTGAGAATCGATCTTCACTTACCGACAGACAGGATGAACTCTCATTAGCAAAAAAGTAACATGCAAAGTCGTCAACAGGCGTCTAATAATACGAGCACTTCTTGAATTTAATAACCAATAAAAAATTTTCATAGATTTGATCCGATAGTCTTCAAAATTAATCGGATCATTAGAGTCGAATATCTATCTGGATTACCTTAAAGAAAAAATAGTATGATTTCGTGAAAAAATCGAAAATCAATTTTCTATTTAAAAAAAGTAAATAATGAAATTGATAATTTTGTGGATGATTTAAAATGTGTTGCTTTCAATATGTTTGGTGGATGTGGAAATACTCATATGGTGTTTGATTGGGTGTTAACTACTGACAAGGAGAGTCCACAAGTTGGTGCCGGGTCGCACTCCGATTTGACCCGCCACGCACCATTCCACATTTAATTTACACCCAAATTAAGTAGCCCCCTTCTTTGATTTTAGACATCACATTTCAATCCGATCAATTTGGTCCAAATTGAGAGTAATTAAGTCATTAATTACTATTTTTTTCTTAATTATTTTAAGCATTTAAAACCACAATTAACCAAATGACGAAGGCATACCATAATGACACGAGAATTAGATCCCTCGACAAAACTTTCACTTCACTTTCAATTGACACCGTCATGAGAACATATCCACCGCAAAGGCATCGCCCCCCACCGAGACTTAGCCTACGATTCAAGAGCATCTTAGCGTTCTAACCCCTTACGAAACTTAACTTGCAAGACTTTTCCTACTCCGAGAGGCGACAAAAGGAATCGTTCGGTTCCTCCGGCTTAACTAATTAAATCGATCAAATTATAAATCAACAAACAAAAGAGATTAAATCTAAATTAATCCTCTTCATCTAATTCTAAAATTATCGTATCGAAAAAAGAAATTCCATATCCATGTATTCACTTATCATTGTTATTTGAACAACAACAAGGAAAAGGAACAAGAGATGTTGCAATCACGCCAACTCAAACTTGAGTTGTGCTTATTGGCGGAGATAAAGCTTTGTTGGTTCTAGATAGCTTGTCCCTTTCGTCCCTTTTTCTTCTTCTACATCCATGCTTGGCTAAGCTTTCGCGCTCATAACGATTATTTTAATCGAACTTATGGTTTAAAGATTAATCATCATCATCAACAACAACAAGTTCATTGTGTTAGATGCTAATTAGGGTTTTTATCGTGGAGGAAAAAACAAAGTGCGTTAGGTTTCTATCAAACATTTTGGAGAACAAATTCTTTTGGCTTTTGGAATTTTAGGGTTAGTGGACATTGCATTCACTAACATATAATTCCCCTCCATTATGAGGGCTAGAGGGCACCACGTAGTCCTTGAATAAGAATGGACCAAAACATCACACATGTATTATTGTCACTTGAACCATTTATTAATTATGATGTGAGAATCTTTTTCCTATTTCAATAATACTCATCCTTTGTCTTAACTCTATGCATGGAAATTATATATACTACCAGTTAAATTATTTTAAACAATAATGATTATGTGATATGTGCTAAATTAATTAAATAATCTTACAACAAAAATTTATTTTTATCACTATTATTATATATATGTGAATTTTTTTAATAAGTTTCCTTTATATATACATGATGAACATACATGTTATAATCAGATGTCTTATTTTTGTCAAAATTTGATGGATGAAGTCTCTGAACATTCTCTTGTAGGTAGAAGTCAACTTTTGACTTTTCTCTATAACAAGCCTCTCATATATATAGCACTTGAAGAATAGATTATTTTGTATATCCTCTAATATTATTGATCCTAATCATTATGATTAATAATAGTTGCTATCACCGTATTATCGAATAGTTATTTTCAACTTTTGCATTGTTTTTTTTTCCGACTGACCTATACCATAAAAACTACAATCATGCTATGATTAATTTGCCCTAACCATTCAATTTGGATATGGGATGGATCGAAAGGTCGATCACTATTATGTTGTTCATGCACTCGATCTTTGACAAATGACACCATACCGACTTACGGTCGATTGAAGCATATATCCGTCTTGCTCCGATCCAAAGAAGTCCGAATTGAGTTAGGGTTGACATCAACGACTCCTTCCCCCCACTGCCATTTTGCTTTTACTTTGCCAAATTATTTTCATAAAATACACAAATAATAAACAAACTAACTCTAATTAAAGGCCAACTCAATTGGTTTATTTTACATGATTATAGACATTATTGCTGTTCTTGTCAAAAAGCAAAGACAAGTTGAGAGTATGTGAAATATTTATAATATCCAAGGAAACAATTTTCCTGTGGGGGGATCCACCATGATAATAATAATAATAATAATAATAATTATTATTATTATTATTTTAATTCAATTACGAAGCAATGGTTTCTGATCGATGTGATTAATTTCCAATAAGCTTCTTCTTAGCAAAAGGGCCCAAGAATTTTCTTAATTTTATGAAATTTTAAAATATTATGCTGAATAAGATCTTTTATGAAACAATTGGAAATATTAAGCGGGAGTGAAGTCTCATTCTCGTCCTTCTAAAGGGCCCAAGAATTTTCTAACCGCTAGTGGCGATTAAGCGGGAGCTAGATAACCGATAATCTCTTTCTCGTCCTTCTAAGGGCAAAGAAAATGCTCGTATATCGGTTCAATGACTTAGCAACGCGAAGCACATTTTAAATGAGATGCAAGTAGCCAAACACAGCTGCAACAGTGAAGTCTCATTCTCATATAGCATGGTTCTTCGAGTTAGCGAAACACCATAGTAGGCTTGGCGAGTGATGGCTCAATCTATAGATAACAAACCCTATCATGTACTTTGTTAGGGGACTCTACTCCTCAATTCTACAATTTCAAAACTTACACGTGATTTTTTTTTAATATATATATATATATATATATGGGAATTGATCGATTGATTTTGATGTTGATATTTAATGATCTTTATTTTTTAAAAAAACTAAAGTTTTTGTTTACCACCCCTAACATTTTATAGTGCTATTTATCTCTTTAATACATTAATTGTGGTATTTAATTTTGAATATTATATATATAATGAATACGTCTCCATTATTGTGTGGGACCCTCCACCAGCCGAAATAATTCTACTTGATAAAAAATAATAATAATAATAAAATTGATCTAGAAAAGAATCCATAAAATGAGAAATAAAAAGGGTGAGGAGGTAGGGAGGAGGGAGTGAGGAAGGTGGGGGTGGTTATTCCAGAGGAATGAAGATGGTAGTTTAGTGCCTAAAAAGGGGCCTCCTTTCCTCTTTCTTCTCTTCCTCATCCGCTCGCCTTGCCCAGCATCAATCGTGAGTATTCGCAGCTTTATCATCTTCGAGATCTCCATTTCGTTCCTCCCTCTTTGCTGTAATTTGTTCGCTTTTGAATCGATGATAATGAGCTCCGTCTTGGTCCGAGCATGCTAAAGATGTGATTTTTTGTGGTTCTTTTTTGTTTTTGATCCCAGGGGACCAAATCCGGAGGAGAAGATGCCAGTTTGTGAGTAAAGCTTTTGTCTTTCAGCTGGGATCTTTGTGTTTGTGGGTTAAATTCTTCAGGCAGTCTCTTGTTTCCGATGTCTCTGTGTTCTGCCCTCTTCTACTTTTCCCCCCAATAATAGAGCATTCTTGGAATCTCTATGATAAGATTGATAGGTTACATTTTTCGCCATCCAGATCGACCCTTCGTCGATTTTGGCCGGGTAGCATTTCATAAAAGGGCTAAAAGTTCAATTTTTATTGTATACCGAACACTGCAAACGATGTTTAAACATTGATTCTAGAACCGTTTTGTGTAGAGGAAAAAAAAAAGGTTTCAGTTTTAGTTGTTGCGGTGTGGTTGGTTTTTCATTTTTGATCCGGTGGATCATTTCTTGTAAAGGGAATAGGGATCTCAAAATGTGCCCCGCAGGGAATTAGGTTTTCTCATTTGGTTTGGAATTGGGAGATATGTTGGAAGACCGCCTTTATTTGATCTCCAGGGTGTTTGAGGGCAGTTCTGACCAAGAATCCAGTTGGCATTACCTGGCTTATCACTTCCATGAGTCCTTGAACACCAAGAAACGGGTATTAGACGAAGGTTTGGAAGTGGAGGAGGTGGAGGAGGAGGAACGAGGTAAAAGGAAGAAATCTCTGCACCAACCTGGTAGCCCCAACCCGGGAGATATGAATCAATCTCTCGAGAATTCTGGTGATCACACGAGCAATGAGGCACACAGTAATCCAAACATCTTGAGCAGGCTCACTGGGGATTTAATAATGACATGCTTTCTACACCTTTCTCGGTCTGATTATGGCGCAGTTGCATCCGTCAACCGTGCCTTCCGTTTGATGATTCGGGATCTCTACAAGCACCGACGCCGGCAGGGGATAACTGAACACTGGGTCTATTTCTCATGCACTGCCCTGCAATGGCAGGCATTTGATCCGTATCGCAAACGCTGGATAAAAGTTCCGCCGATGCCTGCTAGTCTTACTGAAACATTTACCTTTTCAGACAAGGAATCGCTTGCTGTGGACACAGATCTCCTGGTTTTTGGAAGGGAGATGACTTCTTCTGTTGTTTTGAGATATAGCATTTTGAGCAACTCTTGGTCCCCAGGAGTTGTTATGAACTCACCAAGATGTCTGTTTGGATCAGCCAGCCTTGGGGGAAAGGCTATTATAGCTGGTGGCATTACCAATAACGGCGAGATTCTGAACTCCGCAGAGTTGTATGATTCAGAAACTCGGAATTGGGAGGCCCTTCCTCCCATGAATAGAGCAAGGAAGATGTGTTCAGGGGTGTTCATGGATGGCAAATTTTATGTTATTGGTGGAATGGCTAATGAAAGGGAGGTGTTGACATGCGGGGAAGAGTACGACAGGAAGCGTGGCTCATGGAAACTGATTCGAAACATGTCTGCTGGTCTCAGTGGTGAGAATGGTGCACCGCCACTTGTAGCTGTGGTGAACAATGTGCTGTATGCAGCTCGCTACGCTGACAACGTTGTGATGAAGTATAACAAGGAGAATAATACGTGGGAATGGCTGGGAAAGTTGCCCGAGAGATCTGACTCAATGAACGGCTGGGGCATCGCCTTCCGGGCCTGCGGCGAACGATTAATAGTTATTGGGCGCCGGGGACCTCACGGAGGGATGATTGAATTGAATTCTTGGGTTCCAAACGGAGGGCAACCTGAGTGGAAGACTATTGCCATTATGCAATCTGGAGACTTTGTTTTCAACTGTGCTGTCATGGGCTGCTGATTTTCTTCTTATTTAAGGCATAATTGTATTTTACTTCTTGCAAGAAAGATGTACAATGCTGGCTTGTAAGGAGGGGGCATAAAACACTAATTTTGCCTAATTGGTAGTTTCTACCTTCTCTGATATTTTGGTTGAGCTGATGAATCAATTGACATCTGCCACATCTGTAACATCAATTTGCACCATTACCTTTTGTATTCAGTTTCGCCCCATTCATACACATTTAAGTTGGAAGTATTCTGTTAATTTTATGATACAGGACAGTGAATGAAAATGCTATCTTTGTTATTTGTATCAGTTAGTTGTTTAGATAATTGTTAATCCTAGACAATGTTTTATGTTATTTCGATTCTTCTCCCATATAGTTACTCTTCAGTAGTTCAAAGTGTGTGCCATGACTCAGAACTTTGCAATTCTCAATGGTTTTGGTGTCACTGTGATTACTTGAACCTTGATAAATTAATGTTTTAGTAGATAAGTTGTATTTGATGATCGCCCATGTTAATACTGATAGAGAAAGGAGTTCAATACTATAAAGCAAGATATGCCTATTAATTCACCACCATGATCTGCCTTTAATTGTGTGCTTTGTTTGCTTGCTCTTTTTGATAGTGGATCCATCCTTTTTCTTGCAGACGCTAAACTTCTCGTTAAATGATTGAATTCCTTTTATTCACACCATGCTTTGCCATAGGTATTGTTTAACATTTCAAGTGTTTGCCTTTGGGTTATGATCTCTGTAAAACTATTAAGTGGCTGTGCTCTCTGTCGATCACTGTCCTTCCGTTGAGTGTTTGCTCTGTGAAGCCCATTAGTTCCATATAAACGATAAGCTACAGCGGATGGGGAAAAGGTTTAGACTGCGGTTTTAATGAAAGGACTGCAAGCACTCACGTGTGTCTTCACGAGTCGATTGAGATTCAGGTTTTCATGGATAGATTGATGATTAACACATGAACATTATCATCATGAGGTCTGAAGTCAAATTAAAATCAGATGGCCCTGAAATGGATTGGAGAGGACATTAGGATCGAACGAATCCCTTTTTACCACCCAAGTCAGAAATCCATGGTGAAACAAGTACTGCAGAGTGAAAGAAAGCAGCGAGGTGCGTTGAGTGGACCATGAACTAGTAGAGTACAAAACAGAGGACGCAGAGAAAAGGAAAGGCGGCAGCAGGGCTCTTCGAAGGAGGTGCAACATGGTGACTGTCCTCATCAGCAGTACGTACGTAACGTGGTGAAAGGAAAAGGTTGGAAGATTTCAGTGCAGATGCATGCGACAGGAGGAGATCCAAGCAGATGCAGTTCATCAGGGTGTTCTTGTTCTTCCTGCTTCCTAACTCACTGAGTGACTGATGGCCAGTCTCTGGATCTGTATTCCTTCACATGATTCAAGAATTATGATGGTCCCCTTTTATTTGTGGTGCAGTGAGTTACTGTTAAAAATGTTCAGAAAATATATATGACAATAAGATTTTCTATCGATGAACTAGAGAAACTATTGAGCCCAGCCAATGGTTAGTGTACAAATTGTTTACAATTTAATTGCTGGCCAGAAGAAATCATTGAGATGATAGATTTATGTATATAATAATAAAAAACAAAAAAACTTGTACAATGAGGGAATTATGCCTTCATCATTTGGTTAACTGTGGTTTTAAATGCTTAAAATAATTAAGAAAACAAGCGGAATACACTAAAATTAGAAGGATGGTTAAAGATTTTGCCTCGACAAGTATTGTAAAGACTGGATCCAGTTTAAGATCTTTTTCATATGGTATGCAATATAAAGCTTAAACCAATCACTGCAAATTTTGCCAAGCCAAAATATTTCAAAAGCTTAAAACAACTACATATCTATCATAATATAACATACCATCACACACCATGTAACATAATTGAACTTATAAATTACACTGATGTGATAGATATTGTGATTTTGAACTTCCTTACATTGCACAAGCTTCCTAGATACTGCTTCAGAATATATACAAAACTGAAAAGATCAGACCCAAAGCAAACTTTCAAGTGAAAATTTCCACTGAAGGTACGCGGAGTTACCAGGCCTGATCACCTGAAAATAATAATATAATAAGATACAAGATCACAAATGGGGATATTATAGTTGTTTAACAGAAAACTGAGAGAGATTGCTTTCATGGATTTGTTGGCTTACTAAATTAGAGCGCTAATAGTTTAGCTCCAATGTCTTCTATCATCGTCAAAAATCATAAAACTGCTATTCATCCATGTGTTTGATTCTGATTGGACATATATTTCATCATAAGTTGCAGGTCCACTATTTGAGGAATCATTTGTGGGCTTTGGCTCCCTTTCAGCATCCACCTTGTTGGCTGATGTCCTTGATTCACGTTCTACCTTCACCTCATCCACAGTTACAAACCTATCACCATGTGAAGGTTTTGGTTTTTTATCAGCATCCCCTTTGGAAAATCTAACACGTCTAAGGTTCTTCCAACCCTTGGATTCCTTTTTATTCTCATCCACTTCAGAAGTCACGGGCTTGTCGTTCTTTGTGGGTTTTGATGGATTTTTAGCCTTAAAAAAGTAGCAAATATAGACTAGAATGAGTGCAGAATCCACAGAAAGACAATAGATATGAGAGTCAATTTGTTATCTGATAGAAATTAAAGAGAATTTTTGAACTGTGAAATAGCTCTTTACCACATCAAATGAGAAAGAGAAATCAAAATTACCATGGAGAGAGAATAAACTTGAATTAGTGCAAGCAACTCAATTATTTAAAAAAAAAATTGAAAAGCAAACGGACTGCCACCATTCTAACAATTTAAAATGTTAAAGTCCACAATTGTAAATTCAAAGTAAACCTAAATGTTTATGCCATTAATGCATTGACTCCAATTTCTAAAAACGAAAATAATACCAAATACTATAACAATATAGCTAAAAACCATATGGCTAAACCACCAACATCAAGAAGTTCAGAAAGATTCACCCAAAGAAGACAATATTTATGATAGAATTGAGAAGGCAGACAACTCTGTATATGTAATGGGAAATGGTTAGGCTCAATCATCCCTCAAATTATTCAGAAAATCAAGAAAAAATCCATGAACAAAGGAATAACTACCTCCAACAGACAATTAAAGAGGAAAAAAAATACTACAACTAGAAGATAAAATTATATAGGATCCCAACCCCTTTATAGACTTTCTCTTTGTAAAATAATAACTTAGTTCATCCTAAATAAAACTCATGCAAAGCTTAATTTAAAAATTATAAAATTTCTCTACAAATTCTCTCGACCATTCAAAAAATAATAATAAATAAATAAATAAAACTTTTAAATGGTCGGAACCACCGGTCAACCGACGGTTCCAACGGTCAAATAGAAATATACCAAAAAAAGGCTTAAACGGTTGGTTCCCCATTCAAACAACCATGACAGTTAAATTTTGCATTGATCCGTAACCCACCCATCTAGGGACGTGCCAATTACAGTTCCGGCCCATTTAACCATGTCAATGGGTAACCGGTCCCATTGACCCCTGTTACGGATCCGGTTCGGACACCGGTTCGAGTCAATTCAAACCTGACCCGTGGTTGGGTCTACGTGTGACCTTGTGGGCACGAGTTTCAGTCACGGAAACAACCTTTTGAATTATATGTATGATTGCATATAATAGGCCCGATGTGATCCAACCCTTCTCCGGGACCTTGCATTGGTAAGAGCTTTCATGCACCAGGTTGCCCTTTTTAGAACAAAACTCAATAATTTAAAATATGTGTGACAAAAACAATGTAAAAAGGGATATTGATGGAGACATAATTAATAAGGTAAAGAAAAAGTTGTCAAAATAGAGAGGGGAGTTTGTAGAGTTGTGTGATCTTCATATCCCCTTAGGATAAAAGGAAAGTTTTATGAGATTGTTGTACAAATTGTCAAACTTTATGAATCAGTGTTTGGCTATTAGGAAAGAACAAATACAATAAAAATTGATATAATAGAAATAAAAGTGTTAAAATCAACATATATAGTTGCTAAAACAATAAAAATAGAAAGTCAAGAGCAACTAGGTGTAGATCTAACAGAATAAACTCAGAAAACATAGATTGAGATGGTATACACGCTGTTAAAAATGAACAATAGATTTTATAGATAGAAGAGTTAAATTCAACAAGTAGAAGTGGATGTGAAGGAGATCAAAATAACATTTGTCAATATAATAAAAAATAATTTAATAAATTTGAATATTATTAGTGATATTGCTTGTATATAACTTAATGGAGAGATTGTCAAACCCAAATAATTGGGATGGACACACATTTATGATGACGACGACAATTGACTATAATAATATGGCCACAACTAAAGATACACAAAGGAATAGCCTCAGTTAGTATACCTACAACAACAATAAACAAAATCATGTGTCCACTATGTCTTGTTATTGTCATTGCATGTGTCCAAGCTTCTATAGTCAATTCCTATCTGATTTCCTTTCTCTTTGATTTCTTGTTCAAAATCTTTTGCCCAAACGTTGCAATGCAATTGAAGACAACATTGGATCCATGATGCTTGATCAATACAACAAGATGTGCAACCACTTATTGTTGGTAAAATCCAATAGAAGGGCAGTAGAGTTCCCTCAAGCAAGCCAGTGTAATTTGAGTCTTCGATCGGGTGGAATTTTCTTGCTTGTTTCACTACACTTACCTTGCACATGATTTAAATTTGTGCAAGTAGATGTTATGGAAAATATAGTTGATTCTAATTTTATCTCTACTCTTACTGCTTGATTATCCTTATCATGTTGCTTGCCCTTTTATTCTTAGTTGATTCCTATCTGATTTGTTTCTTATTTAAGATCCATAATAAATTAGATTACCTAATTAATTATGTTAACTAATAAAGTAAGAAACTAATTATATCAATGTTTAGCTCTGTGCTTTAGGAGTTACTCTAGCACTTATATTAATTAATCAAATAATACATACAGCAATTATATTTAAAATTTTGGACTCTGTGTTTTGAAAGAGGCGCATTATCATTGATATTAAATTGTTAAGATAATAAATATAGCACTTACATTATAGAGCTTTGGCTCCGGCCTCTAATAGTTGCGTGATTACTAGTAGTCTAGAGCTTTGATTCCACTCTCTAATAGTTGTGTGATTACTTGTAATCTAGAGCTATGGCTACGCTTATCTAAGAGTTATGTGATTACTTGTAATCTAGAGCTTTGGCTCCGCTATCTAAGAGTTGTATGGTTACTTGTAATCTTGAGCATCGACTTTGTTCTCTAAGAGTTTGCGTGATTACTTGTAGTATAAAACAGTTGGCTCCGTGCACAAAGAGGACTCTGAGTCTTTCCACGCGTTCATGGGTTTTAGCCAAATTGAGATGATTTTTCCTCACGGAGTGGATTGCGGGTCGTTCACCCTAAGATTGTAGGTCGTTCACCCTATTTTTATGTAAGACGCCTCAAGGGATAGATTGCAGTTCGTTCATCATATTTTTATGTGAGGCATTTTTGGATGGATTGAGTCTTTCACCCTATATGTGTACGTATATATGCATACACATGATGTAATTTGCATTGGGTGGATTGTAGGTCATTCACCCCATGTACATATGATTCATCTCTCTCACCCTATCTATGTATGTATAGGTGCATACAAACGATGCATTTCATTATGAGTGGATTGCAGGTCATTCACTCTCCTATACAATGCATCCTTCTCGAATGGGTTGCAAGTTGTTCACCTTGATATTTTCATTTATACATGATGTGTTCGTATTAGGTGGAATGCAGATCATTCACCTTTACTTATATGACATGTCCTTAATAAATATATTACATATGTGGTTAATTGCCACTATATTGAGTTGTCGGATAAAATAAGACTAATGTGGGTAATGTTGGAAAATGAGAAGTTAAGGAGAAAAATTAATTAAAAAGAGAATAAAAGGCGAATGATATGGAAATATAACTTTGTGTTCACTCTCCTTTTCCTTTGACCTCCAGGTTAATTGTTGAGATATGTACATAACATTAATGGAGTTATTTCAGAGATATGCATGTAGTTTAATTAGTTTTTCTCTGTATTTTGCTCTGACTTTGTTACAACGCATGCGCGGATAGCAAGGCTAGTGTCGTAGCAAGCCTAGCTCATACGAGGCGTGACATAAAGACACAAGATTGATAAGATGGCAGAAAAATTGCAACATTTTGTACAGAGGATCACATGTTAGTGTTATAACTCACCAAAGGGATAACAAAATAATGCTATAAGATTCTAGATACCTTGTTCAGAAGTTTTTGAAATGCATCAGGTCCATTTTCTTCAAGAAATTTCTCTGCTGCTAAAAGAACATCATCTGGTTTACTGAAGATACCTTTTTTACTAGGAACATACCAAATTTTCACTGTTTGTTGATTCATCACCATTGGCCTCACAAAATGCTCATAAACATATGAAGCACCATTGAAGTATGGTAAGACCAGCCAGCAATTAAACATCAACTTTGCATAAGTCCAAATTGGAACCCTGCAACAAAGTAAAACAGAAGTAGACTTAGAACCACAAGTTCAGAATAGTAAGTTCACAATTTTTCTTCATCCTTTCACCTCCTCCAGATCATAGTTTTTGAAATAAAAAGAGAATTCCACAGGAGGCAAGCATTTTAGCATTAAAAAAATACATATAATCTACTAAGGACACTCATTTAAGCATGAAAATTCAGAAGCTTCCGAGTAGGTACCATCAAAAATGGAGTGTGTGATAAAAATAACAGGCCATTTACCAACATGATCCAACTCGCAAATTGACAGGCTTGAGTTTGAGACAACCATGTTGGGCAAATAAAGAGGTCACTTTTGGGTTTAACATTCATTTCACAATTAACATAGAATTTATTTATGACTCATAAATTGAAAACCCAATCAGGTGACCTGAATTGTCGCCATGAAGCAACATAAATTGTTAGAATAAAGCTAGAAAATCATAATAAAAAAAACAACCATGATCCAAACTATCTAGGATTGCTATATACATATGTTGTCGCAAGTAAGAAGGGATCTTAGTGTCTTCTCATCTTAATACACCATTATCAAATTGGTCTCTCATTGTCCAATGAGGCAATCAGGCCAGGATAAAAATAGGGTTCTACAATTTAGATGGCATACATTCATAGCTACAAATGCATACCCAGTGAGAGAGTTATTCGGTTCTTAGTAGTAAATATCTAGATATAATATATCCACCAAACCTAATCTATTTGAACGATCATCAAAGGAGTTTTAATCTGTTTTCTAGAACATAATGAGAGTTTTAATCTGTTTTCTACCACATAATGAACAACAAAATACAAAAATAAAAAATAAACTAAAAATAAGTTGTGTTTATGACCAAAAAACTTGGAAATCAATGAGTATCCTCTTTATCTGAGATTTAATTGATAAAAAACACCATTGTGCAATCATTATATATTCACCTCATGCTATACACATTTTTTAGGTAAGGTCGGACTTGAAGGGTCAAATATTATTGTTGTAACACGAGAATATAAGTGAAACAAGTCCTTAGTAGAGAGTTCAGAGATACATACACTATTGTGGGATTTAGAAAAATATTCCATGTCAAACTAAATCCGAAAATATTTTCTTGTTTTAATTCATCATTTAATCATAACTTTTCACTTACATGATCCTTTCCAGACACAGGAACATTACTTTTTATTTACATTAAATTGAAAATAAATTGAATCACTTTTTCAACATGTGGTCTATTGATGCAAATATTAAGTTGGCCTGAACCAAATAATTGACTTAGTGTAAGTTAGCCAATCAAAGACAAGCAATTTGTAGCTGCATGTGTTTTGGAAGTGTGCATAGCTTGTAGTATGTCTTTGTCTACCTGTTCGGTTTGGTTGCAAAATATATCATATGTGAAATAAAAAATCTAAAGCTGCAATAATGCAGTCCAATTTTGTAAAACAATCAGCGAAACAATCAAAAACAAGATGAAGTTCCAGGAAACTATTACAAATAACTTTTAAGAACTTAAGAAGCCAAATGAACCAATTTTGCTCTAAAAAGAAAAAGGTCGAGTAACCAAGCATAAGTAATTAAAGATACGGGATGTACCATTAGGATCGAGTGTACTAGGGTGGATTCAGAATTTAAAATCAGTTTGACTATCACTGTTGAGTGCATTGAAAAGGTCATTAAGTACATTGACGATATCAAGAATTGAGAATAGTCTCCAGACTAGAATGTGGTTTGGGTACCATTTAGTTATTCACTTATTTTGATTAGTAAATTATGTAAGTACCCAGGTTGATTTTGATGTGATCGACCACGTCAAGTTGGGTCCTGGTCTGTTTTGATCCTTGTGTCTAAGTGTGCAGGAGCTTAGGAGCGCAAGAAGTCGAACGAAAGATGCAGCAAACGAGAAGGAAGGCACGGGGAAGGGAGCCGACGGCTCGGTGTATCTAAGGGATGCAAAGACTGGAGAAGAGTACACCGGTGGAGCAAGAAGGGCATGCGTGGCGTCCGAGGGACGAGAAGCCGGAGAGGAAACTCGTTCAAGGTGAAAGGTCAGAGTCGGATTCGGGTGAGCCTAACTCTAGTTGGCCGGAAATCACCCAAGCAAAAGAAGGACGAAAAAGTCAAAGTTAACACGGATATTGACTTTGACCTGCAGGAGGCGTCTCAGTTGCTGAGTGAGGCGCCTCAGCTACAAAGGAGCAGTCTTGCATTTGTGAGAATTGAGGCGCCTCAAGTTGAACCTGAGGCGCCTCAATCAAATTGAGCCCTGAGCGATTTTATCAACAGTTTACCGTTGACTTCGTGGATAAAAGTTTATCCATCTGAGGCTCCTCAGATCACAACTGAGGCGCCTCAAGTCCACGTTAGCCAACGGTAACTTCACTTTTCGGGCTATGAATAGCCCCCTAGACCTAGGAAGAGACATCAACAACTGATATTCAATTTCCTAGTTTTTTTGTGAGCTTTCCAAGATTGTAAGAGGCTTCTCCACCTACAACGAAGGAGACTTTTTAGTGCGCTTTTCACTGCCTTGGATTTGCAACCATTCTGGTTGCAACCAAGTAACTTTGGCGTCTCTTACTCTTTTATAATTGTTGTTTATGATTTTATTTATATTAACTGCCTAAACTAATATGCTATCTTTGTAAGAATTTATAAAAGATCAAAGTATTCTTTGCAAGGCAATTCACCCTCCTCTTGCCGGCCTACCAACGGTCCTACAATTTAAACTCAGCCTGATGGATCAGTATCATGTACGGAAAGAAATTGTAACCAGAGATGAACCTGAGACTAGTCTCCAGAATACATACTATCTTTGGAATGTGGTTTAGGATACATTATGTACCAATGAAGATTCCTAGCATACTGCTCTTACTATCGTTATGCATATGCAGATTAGAGACAAGTAGTTTATAGATGATTGATCAAACAGATACTTTATCTTAACTAGACAATAGACTACGACTTTACTCCAGTATCAGCATTCGGGAAAAGAATTTTTTTTAACAGAGTACATTAGAATTAAGAATTCATTCATACATGGAAATATAATATGATAGAAGTAAATACCACTCAATAATCATTCCAAAAGTCAGCTCAAATAGTGTAAGTAAAGAATGCAACACCCAGTAAGTAAGCCACTGCTGATCATCTACCGGTGATTTACTTTCTATTGCTTTCACTGAAGCATACCTGCCAAAAACAAAATATTAATCCATATTTCATTAAACATCCCTAAACGAGAAAAACTTAGTGGTTCCAGAAAGTACTCACAGAGGATACACAAATGTAACCAAGGGCCTGTGCAAAACGCAAAATGAATGTGAGTACAAAAGAGGTAAAATAAAGAACAATTATATTCTATGATACACAGAAATAATAGAAAAGAAATGTTTTTCCTGTCAAAAAACAGTATATATGGCTATAATAAGTACCCCCAAGTCTATTGTGGAGCTCAAATAAACAAAGAGATAAAATATGATATCTAGATAATATCATATTCTTAGATTTGGTTTCATTTCAGGTTCACACTGATCATTGTAAAAAATGGGAAACGGCTCAATAATGAGCATGATGTTGAAAGTTTATGGTCACCAACTCTAACTTCACAATAGTGACACAATGCAGAGTGCAGAAGCTATTAAAGTACCAAATTCAGTTGAATGATAGAACATCGCTCATCAACAATTGTTCTAGGCATTTTGCCAAGCCACGGAATATTCATCCTTCTTTCACAAACTTTCTCGATATTATTATCCTGGATCATCTCTAAGGCAAGTCATAAACTTTTCACATAAATGTCGATTAAGCTTGCGAAAAAGAGACAAACCAAACCAAAAGAAGAAAACCGTCATAGCTCCTCGGTAGAAACGAACAGAAGGAGAGGCGAACCGGGCGCTAGGAAGAAAATCTAGGTAGGAAATGGAGTGGCGGAGAAGACGCATACCCAGCGAGAACGTCAAAGTTTCGAGCCAAAACCCTAAGAAGCGACCCCGAACCCATCGCTCACTCCTTTTCCGGTATGCTAATAGCTCACAGTCACACAAATTTGGACTGTGGATTCCGTTCGCTTATGGACTCCGGTAGAGAATGGAAAAGATTAGCCACCAAAATCGGAGAAGAAAGATGGCCGATAAAGTCCGATCCCTCTTCGTCTTTCTGTTCTTTTTCCTTTTCCAAGAAAATGTATGCGAATGCAATTTAAGAAAAGAAGTGCAAAGAGAGAGAGAGAGAGAGCGCCGAGGTCTCGAGCAACTTTTTTGCGGGAGAATTGATGGGCTGTCAGATTTTTATTGGGAGCTGCAGTGGCGCCCACCTCCGTAGGACTTAGCTGGCGTCGCGCCAGCTCACTGGAAGGGCAACCTAGGTTTTACTGCTTTCTTTTAGAAAATTTCAATTTGATTCCATAATTTATTTATTTATTTATAATGTATTTTTAAAAGAAAAGCTCAAATTTTTTTCTTTTTTTTTTCAAATATTTGAAATCTGCGAGAAAAATAAAAAATAATTAAACAAAACAAAGCATCATGTCGAATTATCAATTTACAAAGAAGAGCTGTCCCACGTTATTATATGAAATAAACTATTATAATAAAATAAAATTTAATTCTTAATGGAGGTATATCCTCAAAAAAAAAAAAAATGATATACAACTTAAATTTATAACATGAAACTAATGTAAATGACGTAATATTTTAATTGTAACGATCCTCAATGGATCCACCGTGCCCCCAGAGTATAATTTGATTTGAGACGACGACCTCCGACCGCAACCGATCTCCAGCATGTTAATCATTCATAGTTCATAGTAGTACCTCATCATCATCTCCCTCAAAATCTTCATCATCAACCTCCTGTTCCTGTATAAGCAATGGCCAAAAAACTGATCAATCTTACGGCCTCGTCGACACTAGACTATATAGTTCGGCAATAGTTAACTTTGCATCACTCTAGTAGTTCAACAAGTATCGATCCAGCAGCATTTAGACATTGGTTAAGAGCAAGTGATAAGGTGTGAAAAAAAAAAGAATTAACTCACATTGTTGAAATACCTCAATGGATTGGGCCATAAATCTTCCTTCAATATCTCAGCCACCTGAATGTAAAAAAAAAGGTTATTTCCAGAGTGAGAAGTATGGGACAATATATAAAGCAACTACATATATATTCAACGCTCAGAACGATCAATTTGAAGGTGAAAATGCAAGTGCAATGTGTCAAAGTACAGCTTCAGAACATTTACCTCATCAGAAAATTCTGGGAGATTTTTCAGTTGAGTCTCACTGAACCAGGAAAAGAAACTGCATCATAAAATGAGGAGTTAAACATGGGAAAACACAAATAAGATGCCCATGTCAAGCAATAACAAGGTCACAGACTAACAAATAAGAATTGCGTGAACTCAAATATTAAATGAGGATAAATAAGGAAAAACAAGTAATAGCATGCACATGTCAAGCTAGAAATTAACAAGATCACATGCTAACAAATAAAATTGAATGGACTCGATCTAGTTTGTGACACTACCACCTAGATAACAACATAAAAGTCTGGTTTGTGACTACTTTTATGAAATTAAATAAGAAGTTACTTGTTGGGCTGCACATACCGCAATCTCTCTAAATTCAGTATCTTCTTGACAAACTATTATTTGCTAATTGAGGAGAATAATAATAATAGAAATTTGAGCATCTCAAATATGAACATGCTTGAAAAGAACAGCTGCATGTTTCATAACTAGCATGATACAGAATAAATAACCAGTTGAAGTAGTTTATTATCCATGGTGAGGAAGTTTGATGAGCACATTGTCTATACAGTGAGTCAAGCAGGCAACTTACTAATTGCCAAACAAGGGAAATGCCACTAGTAATGCAGACATCATAACAAAGTATTAGATCCGCAATCTTTAACATTCTGTAATTTTGGAATGGCCTTAGAATTAAGATAGTAAGACACATACAAACCTTTCTTCAGACAAGGGTCTCTTACACCCTCCCTTTTCATGAGCAACACCATTTGCAACATTCTGCAATCAAAACGAACAAGAATTCGATGCAAATGACAAAGAATTGAACATGAAAGGGTTGGCGAAGAAAAAGATAATAATAATCCTTGCCATTCCCTCCTTCCACTTTATCGTTGTGCCCGTTATGTTTGTAATTCCTTCATCAAAGGAGTATGTCTTTGTCAAACTTGAATCTTCGAAGTATGGATTTGGAGAGAAATTCTAGGCATACACACAAATACAAAATGCCCAGAATAGCAACTAATAAAAAAGAGCATATAAGCAGCAGAATTAGTTATACAAGACATGGAACACTACAATGAAAGAAACAACTCACAAAGGTAATAGAGTAGCCTGATTTCACATCTTTAAAATCTTCCACATTCAAGGAAATCAAATATTTCAATATCTGGAAAATCCTATCAAACTCATCAACGATATTTTATGGAGCAATAAAGAGTAAATGATGTACTGAGAAAAACAAAGGAACAATTCTGAAAGGATTTCACTTAGACTCCTTGATAGTGCAGATTAGTTCTTAGATCATGGATTGTGAACAAAATGGAAGTTTTAATGAGCTTAAAATGCCCATGCTCATTGGATCACAATGAAAAGATCATACCTTTTGGTCCTCCTCGGTTATAAGATCAGCTATAACTGGATGACTTAGAAACTGCATGCAAAAATAACTTGAACAAGTTAATTTGGGTATCTGTTTAATATACCTGACAAGGCAAGAGAAGGAACATAACATACAGCAGTGAACCAGAAATCTGGAATAGATTGAATAATTTCATTCCTCCTGCTATAGATAGGCCTGCGTATCTCATTATATTTCTTCTCCACCTCCAAAACCTTGTCACTTGCCTCCTCATTCACCTATACGAGAAAACTATGATAAAGGAAAAGACTGGCATCTGTACGGGTAGAATGATAAACTCAATGAGATTCTATGGGAAGGACCTTTTGTGTTGCACACTGAATCAATTTATCAATTTGTCACTTGGTAGCAGAAAAGCAAAAGACACTGTGAACATTACTATGACGAATACAGGGCCAAAAATACTGAGAGATAGCAAGGTATAGCAAGGTATGACAAATAACTAACTAGAATGATATACCAAAAGTTCAAACGTTTTCTTATTATAGGATATACTTCAATAGTTGGAATTACGACATGGGTGTATGTGTGCGTTCATGTGCGAGCATTCAAATGTTTGCTCAAGCAACTGGAATCTACAAACTTCCTCCATAGCAACCCAGCCAGATTAGAAAAAAGACTACGGAGCTAGCCTACGTTGAAACTCGATTACAAAGATTTTCGCCTCCACGGACATAGCTGAGATGGTAAGAGGTTGGTAGATTGTCACCTACACCTTGTGTAAAAAGTCTCTCCCCCAACCTCTTGCCTTCTTAGTCACCGTGATTTACCTCCTCCATGTTGGTCTGGGACATGGGACAGGCTGGCAAGGGCACTAGGGCGAGCGTTTCACCTTTTGTCACTCGATTACCAAGATTTTCATCTAGCAAATAGATTTTTGCATGGGCTCCAAAAAATATTTTGGATAGATAAAATTCTTCAAAAGAAGTAATCAAGCGCATTCGAAACATCTAGTTGTAAAGCATGTTTCAAGTAGAGAAAACGGGACATCAAAGGGTCACACTTTTTAGTTAAAAAAACAACAACTATGAAATCAAACTTCACCGATCCGATGGTCCGTATGTTACTGGGATCCTTCAACAATAGCTCAAAATTAAGCAGGAAAAAAAAACAAATTTTCTTTTATCTGCGCATTGACTCCGCACAAAGCTAAGCAATCGAGCACAAAATACAAAGTCATTCATGATGCCAAAGTAATCTAAAAAAGTCCATTACCTTCTCGATCTCGTCTTGGATCTCCTGTAGCTTTTCATCCAGGCGCCTTACCCACTAGTTAAATCGTAATTTACCCCGCTGGACACTTTGGGTCCGGACCAGCGGCCGCTAAGGTGGCGGTTCCATTTTTTTTTTTTTTTTTTTTTTTTGCATCCTGTAGCTTCTCGATGGAGAGGAAAAGCTCGCCGTCGATGTGATCGGTGCCCTCCTCCTCAAACTTCGATTTTTTCTCTATATCCGCCGCCATCGTCTGGTTGCCAAACCTTTCTGCATCCAAAACCCTAACTCTGTACCGAGAAGCAGCGCGTCCGGAAGAGAGGGAGGTTTTAGCCACCGGCGGGAAGAGGTTAACCTACAGAGGACCGGTCATGTGCCATTCATAAAGACGAGGTATCCTCGCCCCAAGAAGGTCGCCTCCGCCGTTTATTTACAGATGTCGAATCTCGCTGTAAAAGTTGTTTCGTTCGTCTCAACCCCCAGCTAATTCCTCTTAATATAGAGGGGATAAATCATGAGGTTACTAAACCGAATGTTATGGTTAATACGTAGAGAGGACGGATGATCCTGTCGCGAAGCAAGGTAGAAGTCTTAAGGACGAGATGGTCTTCCGAGTGTCACAAGCTCTGCTGACCTAGCTCGGATCCGGCTATGACCTGACTGTGATCTGCGAGAAGATGGCCGTTAGCAAATCCGTAAGAGATTTTCCCCGGTCAGTATCCACGGACAGTATAATAGGGCAAAGGAAAATGCACGAGAGTAAAATGGGGTACTGTTGCGTATACCTGTGGAGTGAGGAGGGGAGGGACTTAGAGCATCCACAGTGGTAGGAGCTCCTTCGTTGTCACATATACGCCACGTCAAAAGTAAAAAACCTCATATATTTCTCCACTATCAATAAACCTCTCAACAACTCCTTCATGGGTCCCACACTTTTATTTCTCATCTCTCCTCATATTTTACATTATACATAATTAAATTTTTATTAAATTCAAAATGCACAGATTACTAATTGCAATAACATTAATAATTAAAAAAATTACATAAATATTACCGTACAAATTAATAAATTATTTTTTTACTGATTATAACCGTATCGTGCCCAGATATACTCAACTAAGTCGGCTCGAAGTTGATAATGCACTTGATTATCACGTAGCTCACAATTTCTCCGAAGGTATTCTTGAAATTCTCGAGTGGAGCCTTGAAATATTTGTGATGGAGGATCTCCTTCATCATCTGACCAAGTGACTACTGCATCACCCTCATTCTCGATAATCATGTTGTGCAAAATAATACATGTATACATGATGTCTTTCAAATTATCCTTGTACCAAAATCGTACTGGACCTCTGATCATTGCCCATCGAGATTGGAGCACCCCAAATGCTCGCTCGACATCCTTTCTCGCGGCCTCTTGTCTTTCTTTATACATTTTTCTCTTGGGATCTTGGGGGCATGGAAAACTCTTGACGAAAGTAGCCCATTCTGGATAAATCCCATCAGTCAAATAGTATCCTTTTGTATATTGTGTATTATTAACCATAAAATTAACCTCGGGTGCATTTCCTTGTAAGACATTGTTGAATAAAGGTGATTCATTAAGCACATTGATATCATTACGCGACCCTGCAATCCCGAAAAAGGCGTGTCATATCCACAAGTCCGCAGATGCGACTGCTTCAAGCACAATTGTTGGGACGCCATGATCTCCTCGAGTAAACTGACCTTTCCATGCGACAGGGCAATTTTTCCATTGCCAATGCATACAATCAAGACTACCCAACATTCCAGGAAAGCCGTGTCTTTGCTCATGCATTTCAAGCAAATGTTGAATATCAGCAGCATTAGGTCTTCTCAAATATTGAGCTCCAAACACTTCAATTACACCTCGACAGAAGTTGAATAAGCATTGGATGGCAGTAGTTTCAGCAATTCGCAGGTACTCATCATAATGATCAGCAGGGGCTCCATATGCCAATTGACGAATAGCTACCGTGCATTTTTGAAGTGGCGACAAACCTTTTTTTTCCCGTTGCATCGACCTTCCATTGAAAATATTCTGAATGATTTTTTAAAGCATCGACTATACGAAGGAATAAATCTCTTTGCATTCGAAATCGACGTCGGAATATGTCATTAGAATACACCGGATGATCAAAGAAGTAATCATTAAAAAGACGAGCATGTCCGACTTCACGATCCCGATTCAAATACCTTCTCCTCTGTGTTCTGCTAGAAGAACTTTGAGCTCTTTGACGTACCGTTTGTCGCTGCTCATATAGCCGAAGCATTCTTTGTTCATCAATATCGTCCGCATCTTCCATCAATTCATTTCTCCAGAATTCACGGAGCATCGATCGATCTGGATTTTCAGCCATTTGGAATCGATGCAAATATTTAGTAGTTGAAAGAAATAGAGAGATGAGAGAATGATATGAAGAATGAGTTGATGAAGAATACTATTTATAGAAATTTTTTAAATAAAAAATAAAATTTAATTCCAACCGTTGAAAACTTCAACGGCTAATTACATAACCGTTGTTGTTGTTTCTTTTAACAATTTAAAAAATATTTAAAATTTAAAATAAAAAAAATCATGAGGGAGCAGCTCCGCACAGGCGGAGCTGCTCCCTGTGTCAGAGCGAGGGAGCTCACTCCCACTATGGGAGTGAGCTCCCTCGTGGGCGCCACATCAGCAGTGGGAACTCCGAAGGAGCTCCCACTGTGGGTGCTCTTATATAGCCGGGGGAGCTGACAATCCCTGTCCATGTCGACGAGACAAGGGTATGATGCGTGTCAGCTCGTAGGAGAGTGCCTACGAGTACCGTGGCATAGTGCGGGGTACTTGAATGGTACGACCGTACCGAATCAGCGGGATAACCGCGAGATGTGTCATAAATGAGTAAGGCGTGTGTTACTCCGACGTCATAGTCGTACCCCGAATGTACTGATGTAGGTCGGCGTAGGGAAGAGCTGGTCCGGAGACCATATACTGACCGACGGGTCTGAGCGTTATGGCCCTGGTCAGGTTATGTCCAGGGAGCGTTGGTCGCCATGCATCCGACTGAGATCGGAGAGACACGAGGTACATCCTGAATCGGGGGTTTGTTGCGCTTTGTCTGTCTTACCATGTTTAGGGTCTATTAGTTATCATGTCCATGGGGTACTAAAGGTTGAGACTGCCCGACTAGGCCCCGGGTCGGGAAACTAGACTAGGTGGGCGAGTAGGGAAGTGCTCGGGGTCGACCTGTCCGACCTTCGACCAGGGTTGGTCTGTTAATGGCTCGAGAGAGTCCCTGGTTCGGGAATTCCCCGGGTGAGACCTTTGCTGGCCCCTCTGAGTCTTCGTGATGACAGGCTAACTAGCTGAGCTACCCGTAAACAAGGCCGGGATCAACGGACGTATCAACTTTATCAAAATTTAACCCCCAAACTTCATACTGTCAACATCCACACATCAACTATCACTCCATCCCATGAAATATCCAATGAGAGGGACAGCAGATGTAACTGTATTGCGTAAATACGTGTGACCATAACGGGTGTTGATGCGTTCTTAGTCTGGCCTAAGGGCATCTCCAACCCATACACCAAAACACCAAATTTGGTATTAAACCCACACCAAACCACTCCAACCAATACATCAAAATTTATCCCAAATTTGGTGTGATGAATAGTACATCGTCATATTTGGTGATGCACTATTCATGAACCATATTTGGTGTTGAAATTTATTAATTTTTTTTAATATTTAAAAATTCTTATTATATTATATTATCAATAAAATCAAATATAATATATATTTTTAAATATTATATTACTAAATATCATTAAAAAAATTAATTTATAAATATTTTTTCATAATTATTTAAAATATATTAAATATTTATTATAAATATAAATTTAAAAAATATAATAACGTATTTTAATTTTATTAAACATAGTTATAAAGATTTAATTTAATAAAAAAATTTATTTATTAAGTGTTGAATTTTATTAAACATAGTTATAAAGATTTAATTTAATCAAAATATATTAATTGATCATTTATGAGAGTTATATAGTAATTTTGAATATTAAATTTTCATAATCTTGTATGTTCAATTAAGTGTTATTGTTTGTTTTAAATAAAAAATAGTAATTATGTTAATTGTGTATGATTTTAAAATATTTTAATATAGATTAGTTGGATGTAAAATTTTTAAAAATTAATTTATTAAAATAAATGAAATATTAATTTTAAATATAATAAGTATCATGTAAATATTACTAAATTAAAATTCATGTGGATAATTAAATTTTAAATAAGACGAAATAGAATATTCTAAAGAATATTCTTTTTTGATGTGATATGGTGTTAATGGATTGTAGCTCAAATAGTATTTTGTACTAAAATTATAGTATTTTAATGTGAAATTGATATCAAATATCATCTTTTGGTTGGAGATGATCTAACTTCAATCTCTATTGCTGGGAGTGCTCTCGGGCTTATCTAGCCGTCCGATCTATTGCCGGGAGTGCTCTCGGGCTTATCTAGCCGTCCGATCTGAAATCATGATTGCTGATGGGCGTCGTAGTTATGGACACGCCACGGACAATCTAGCCAGTCGAAGATACTCAAGGAGCGGGCCTGCGGAATAGGATAATAAAATATGTAGCTGCACACAAAACTTTATAAATTAAATTAAAAATTAATGAAAAAGTTTTAATGAATGTAGAGGTTGGATTTAAGTTTTTTTAGTTAAGAGTAGGTTTGAATTTTAAACTTGTGTTTTTTCTCTTTGGGATGAAATTAATGATTAATCATAATTAATATTGTATGTTTAATTTTTTAACATATAGAAATGATTATAATTAAATTTAATTTTATAAGTTAATTAAATATTTAATGAAAATTATAAATTTAATTAAATTAAATCATAAATTTGTTAATTTATTAATTAAAAACATAAATAAATTAAACATCAGAATTAATTAAAATGTTAAATGAAAATTATATAGAGATATTATACCTTTTATGTGATATATTTAAAATTATAAAAAAAAGTTTAGGGAGAGGTTTAACTGTGAGAGATGTTCTAATAAATTTTTATATTTTTAATATAACACCTATGTGACATGTTAAGAATTATAAAAAATATCTTGAGAGGTTTAACTCTTGAAAATGCCATAAGATTCTTAGATTTTGGGATATTGAGATTAATAGGTGAATATTATAATTGATAAATGATATAATAAATATGAGTGTTATAATAAATATGTCTATTATAACATTCACATCATTCTTCTTGAAATAGTGTTAATGTGTCTCGCTGGATAGAGTTAAGATATAGGTATTGTCATTTTGAAATCTGAAGGTTAAAATTTAATAAAATCAGTGTATTCAGTCTCCTCACGTGCTAGCTACAGCAGCATCTGAACTAGTAGCCTTCATAATTTATCTCCTCCGTATTAATTTTGGGATGTATTAGCGAGGGTTAGAGATAAACGAATCACCTTTTGTCATCTTAAAATAGTACTAATGAATAGATTGTATATAAAAAATTAAAAATAAAAAAATTTTAGATATACAAAATATAAATAAATAAATATTGGAATATAAATAATCCATATTAATATTTAAAAAATATGAATATGTATTAATAAAAAAAGATATTAATATAACGAATAAGTAGTATACTATTTAAAAAGATTGTATAAGTTAACGTTCAAAGTAATAAAAATCAATACAAATACCCTGTGCAAACTTTTTGGAGGACCACATTTGTTCTCGATATTAATTACGTGGATATATGATACCTTGTCCGATTTAATAGATCCAATTCCTTTTTATAAAAAAAACTCAAATAAATAATTATAAATAAATCTTTTATCAGTTAAATTTATAACAACACGTAGTATGAAAGTCTATTTAAAAAAAAAATTGATGCATATACCAGTTGAATCAGGAATTAGGAATGACAATTTTTTGTCTGGGTTCGGAATCGAATGAGAAAAATGAGTTCAGGACCTCATGAGAAAATTTTGAAACGAAAGTCGATTCGGAAAAATTTTTCGGATTTAAATTCGAGTTTGGAGAAATTTTTTCAGTTCGAGTTGAAACGGATATGAGGATGCTATCTCCATCTCTGAATCGATCCCGATATGACATGATGGGAGACGGAGACAGAGATGGGGATGAAGATGGAATAGAGAATGAGATTTCCGATATCCTTTTAGGATTTGGAGATGAGAAGCGGAGATCGAAGATCGAGACGAAGATGATGATTTGATCTCCGTAGGACCGGGGATGTTGATTCTCCGATTAGATGGGGATGGGGATCAGGGCCGGCCCTAGAGGAGGGTCAAGCTGGGCGATGGCCCTGGGCCCATATTTTGAGGGGGCCCATTTTTTTTTTTTTTAATATATGTTATATTTAATAGAAATAATATATCTTTTCTATTAAATGCAGAAAGAAAAGTTTAGGGCAATTCATCGCATGCATCCGCCCTCAGCGCCTGCCGCTGCCGACCTCCTGCGCGAGTGCGCGTGCTCGGTGCTCCTCAACGCCTGTGCCCTGGCCTTTGCGGTTTGCCTCTTGGCTCCTGCGCGTGCGCCTCAGCAGTCAGCGCTCAAAGATATAGTCTTTTCTCCTTTTCTAATGCTCGCGTCTCTTCTTCTTCTTCTCTTCAACGACTATTTTTTTTTGCTGTTATCTCATTAATTTCTTTCCCTTCTCAAGATTTTTTGACCGTTATTCACTTATTTGTGGAGATTCCGAGATGATTTTTTTATATTCACATAGATAATAAATAGTTGCGCCATTGAGCTTCTGAGAATTATAATTTTTCATTGACTTGTGACTTGTGAGCTTTGCTGCTTTGTTGTCCATTGTCTGATTGTCATTGTGAGCAAGGGTTCTAAAATTTTCGTTGGATTTGATCTTTGGAAGAGAATTTTATTCCATATGTTGTTTTAATTTCTCAGCGCATTTGCTAAATTGCGAGTCTTCAGTCTTCTACAAATTTTGGTAATGATCACTTCACTTTCATATTTCATATATGCCAATTTTTTCTTTATTTTTGTTTTTTTAAATAAGTTTCAGAATTATGAAACTTATTTTCCAGTGTTATGACAAAAATCAAAGTAGCATTCTGTAAAACAAAATTTTTTTTTAAAAAAATTGAAATTAATAGTTGAATTGCACAGAGTCCATAGATGCACATATGTGAAAATAAATACAACAAAAATAGTTCTCTGATGACGAATGAAAATTTAATTTTGAGTGCCAAGTGAAAAGAATGGAACAAGCTGGGGATCGGACTGTATAACAACATAGTACAAATAGACTAGAAACTCCAAAATTAGCATATTTATATGCTAATTTTTCAGAATTATGAAACTTATTTTCCACTCTTCTAATATGTTATTTTTGTATGCTAATATGCTATTGTTCTTTTTTTTTTAATACCATCATTTTACTAATTAATTTTAATTTGATAATGATTTAATTTTCTTTTAACAGGTGTTGTCTGAAGAGGTGGTTAGCTTAACCTAGGACATTTCCATTAATATTGAAAACTATCATATCCCAGGTGCTATTATTCCTTTACTAGTGAAATAATTTGAATTATCTATTTTTTTCTTGTAATTGTTGTGATTTTGTACATTATAATATGTTACCTAAAAAACATCTTTCTGGATGTGAGAAAAGGAAAAAAAGAAAAAAATTAGAACAATTGACTGAATCACAAAGAGGTGCTATTAATAAATTCTTTGTTAAAAGTTCTCATGAAAATGCACAAAATTTAACTATGACTGTGGATGATGTAGATGAGTGTAATGAGATTCACGATGCTAATGAAGAACGGGAAAATTTGAGTGAGCATGAAAATGTTTTAAATAGGGTAGATAATGAGAATATTGATATTGATGAATAATTTATTAACTCACTTGACATATATGATCCAAGAAACTGGGATAATCTTAATAATAATGCACGTGATATTTTAGTTGAAAAAAGGTCTATAAGAGAAATAAATATTATATATCCTTTGGACGATACTTCTAGGCATTTTTCTTGTGTTCATTATTCTAGACATTTAAGTAATGGAGAAATAAGAGACCGAAAGTGGTTGGTTTACAGTAAATATGTGGATAAAGTTTATTGTTTTTTTTGCAAGTTGTTTAAATCTGAAAACAATAGAAGTTCATTAGCAAAGGATGGATTTAGAGATTGGAAACATCTTAGTGAACGACTTAAAGAACATGAAAATACTATTGAACATATAACTAATATGAACACTTGGAATGAATTAAAAATGCGATTAGATAAAAATCTAACAATTGATAAAGACCTACAACGAGAAATTTTCAAAGAAAAAGAGCGTTAGAGACAAGTTATAACAAGAATATTAGCAACGGTAAAATGTCTTTCTAAACGTTGTTTGGCTTTTCGAGGATCTAATGAAAAGCTTTATCAACACAATAATGGGAATTTTTTAGGGTTGATTGCAATGATTGCTGAATTTGATTATGTTATGCAAGATCATATTAGGCGTATTCAAAGTAACGAAATTCATTATCATTACTTGGGTCATAAAATTCAAAATGAGTTGATTTCTATTTTAGCTAATAATGTTAAAAGTGTTATCATTAATAAAATCAAAGAAGCCAAATATTTTTCAATAATTCTTGATTGTACCCCAGATATAAGTCATCAAGAACAAATGACTTTTATAGTACGATGTGTTAATATGTCATGTGATAAAGTGAAAATAGAGGAGTACTTTTTAGAGTTTCTAAAAGTAGATGATACATCTGGTTTAGGACTTTTTAACGAATTACAAAATGTGTTAAAATCACTTGATCTTAGTATTGAAAATATTAGAGGCCAAGGTTATGATAATGGTTCCAATATGAAAGGAAAATACCAAGGAGTTCAAAAGAGGTTACTTGAAATAAATCCAAGAGCGTTGTATATGTCATGTGCTTGTCATAGTCTTAATCTAACTCTTAGTGATATGGCACATTCTTGTGTTAAAGCTGTTTCTTTTTTTGGAATAGTGCAACGCTTATATACATTATTTTCAAGTTCTCCTAAAAGATGGAAAATTTTGCTTAATAATGTGAAGGGATTAACCATCAAATCTTTGTCGAATACTCGTTGGGAAAGTCGTATTAAAAGTGTTCAAGCTATTAGATTTCAAATTGTGGAAGTGAGAGCAGCTTTACTTGAATTAAATAATATTTGTGATGATGCAAAATCAATAAGTGAAGCTGAAAGTTTAGCTAATTCAATCGAAAAATTTGAATTTTTACTTAGTATGGTCATTTGGTATGATATCTTATTTGCTATAAATATGGTGAGTAAAAAATTACAATCGAAATCTATGTGCATCGACTCTGCCATGAAACAATTAGAAGGTGTAATCTCATTTTTTGAAAAGTATAGGAATGCTGGTTTTGCTGCAAGTTTGACTATTGCTAAGAGTCTTGCATTAAATATGAACATAGAGCTAATGTTTATAACAAAGCGTCGTATTTTTAGGAAAAAACAATTTAATGAAAGAGAAGATGATGAAGTTTCGCTATCACTAGAAGAGTCCTTTAGAATTGATTATTTTGTTGTTGTTGTAGACATGACAATTGCTTCTTTAAAATGTAGATTCGAGCAAATGAAAACTTTTGAAAATATATTTGGTTTTTTATTTGATTCAATAACATTAAGAAATTTAGATGATGATAAATTGAGAAAATATTGTGTCAATTTAAAATCTATTTTAACTCAAGACAACTCATCAGATGTTGAGTTAGATGATTTATTTACTGAATTAAAAATATTAAAAATGACTTTACCAAATATGATAATGTCTGCGGTTGATATTCTTGAATTTGTTCAAAGTGTAGATTGTTATCCAAATGTGGCAATTGATTATAGAATCTTGTTGACTATGCCTGTTACAGTAGCATCAGCTGAAAGAAGTTTTTCAAAATTAAAATTATTAAAAACATATATGAGATCATCAATGTCGCAAGAAAGATTAAATGGATTGGTAATTTTATGTATTGAGAAAGATATTTTGGAAAATCTTGAAACTGATAATATTATAGAAGATTTTGCAAATAAAAATGCTAGAAGAAATCGTTTTAGATGAATTATATATTATTTAAAATTTATTTGAGATCTCATTTTATTGTTTCGCCCAGGGCCTCTCGAGTGGAAGGACCGGGGCTGATGGGGATCTGGGCAGAGATAGAGGAAAGGATAAAATTCGAAGGTGGATATAAAGATGACAAACTTATCATTGTCCCGCTCCATTGTTATTCCTATTGAAATTTGAGATGACTGATTTAGTTTTACTAAAGTTTTTCATTAACAGTCAAAATCAAAAATCGTCCATAGAAAATAATCCAAAAGTTCAGTATCCCAAGGTTTGAAAAACAAGATGTACAATCCCAAGGTTTGACTAAAAAAAACAACGCATGATATTATGCCTAAATTGAGTAGGGATCGAATCCCATGAATTTTAAATGAAAGTTATGCTTGTCCTAGGACGTAGCGATTCTCATAAAGTAAAATAATTTTTTGACATTAATTTGAATCATAGGGCCGACAGTCATAGAATACCCTCTCTACTGTAGGCTACTACATACCTGATTTATCTGTCTGTATCTTATTGTGGAACCGATAATATTAAACTGAGATACGGGGGATCTTTTGCATATGCGAAAAGAAAGTTTTGCCGAATTGGTATTCGAATGGCAAAGTTGTTTCATTAGGCAAAAGTCAATTCTCATAGGGCTCATTCCCATTAAATATCCTCACACCTATTAAGAGACGGCTTGGTATGTTATTTATCTTTCTCCATCTTATGTTAGAGTTTGGTGACCCGAATTCAGTTTGATCCGTTAATTTATTATTATACATTTTCTTATTAATATGTTAATGAACAGATTCTTTATAAATCTATTAATTAGCAGTTTCATTATTAATTTTTCATTTGACTAAATATCCTAAGGTCTCTATAAATTATGTATCTCATGGACAAGTTGTATCAATCAAAAAAGTTATAAATTTGTTATTTCTTCTTTCTTTCTCTCTACCTCTTTTTTTCTCTCTACTTCTCTTTACTTTATCAGAGCCGCCAACTTTTTATCCCATCGTTTATAGTGATTTTTCCTCCTCTGCCCGAGGTTTTTCTCGTAAAGGGTTTTCCACATCAATCTTGTGTGTGTTCTCTATTGTTCTTGTTGTCGTTTTTCGTACTAATCTTGTTTCAAGTGGTATCAGAGCCAAGTTGGTTTTGATTTTGTGGATTTCAATCGGGCTTAATGACAACGACAAACATAAAGTATGATATTCCACTTTTGGATCGCAACATCAGGTTTACGCTGTGGCAGGTTAAGATGCGGGCGGTGCTAGCGCATCTGGACTTGGATGACGCACTATTCGGAATAGACAACATGCCCTCAACATAGACAAAGGAGGAAAAGGAACGTAAGGATCGAAAAACCCTATCTCAGATCTACCTTTACCTATCGAATGAGATTTTACAGGATGTTTTGAAGGAGAAATCCGCTGCCGCACTATAGTTGAAATTTAAGCAGTTGTGCATGAGAAAAAGTCTTACGAGCAAACTGGGTCTAAAACAATGTTTATATTCTCATCGCATGGCAGAAGGTACGTCGTTAAGAGATCACTTGACAATGTTTAAGGAAATCGTCTCTGACCTAGAGGCTTTGGAGGTCAAATATGACGATGAAGATTTAGCATTGATCTTACTATGTTCTTTACCCTCGTCATATACGACTTTTAGAGATACTATTTTATATAGTCGTGATACTCTTATTTTGAATGAAGTTTATGATTCATTATTTTTAAAAGAGAAAATGAAATAGCTTGTCGAAGGATCTTAGGCTCAGGGTGAGGTCGAAGGATCTAAGGCTCAGGGTGAGGGTCTTATTATTCGAGGAATGACTCAGGAGGAAGACTCTGATGGTAATATCAGGGGCAGGTCGAAATCCAAAAATAGCGATAAGATCTGTAATTATTGTAAGAAGAAGGGTCACATCAAATCAGAATGTTACAAGCTGCAGAATAAGAATAAAAGGGCAGGTGAAAAT
Source organism: Boesenbergia rotunda (assembly GCA_024364735.1). Taxonomy (NCBI): domain Eukaryota; kingdom Viridiplantae; phylum Streptophyta; class Magnoliopsida; order Zingiberales; family Zingiberaceae; genus Boesenbergia; species Boesenbergia rotunda. Next base: position 636,970 of record JAGFNQ010002223.1, read on the forward strand.
TCGAGGGGAAAACAATCAGAGAAGTCTGGCAAGACTGATGTTACCAGAAATCACAGTGATGGTGAACTTCTCGTTGCATCTGATGCTGATTTAAAGCAGAGAGAGGAATGAATTCTTGATTCTGGCTATACGTTTCATATGTGTCCTAATCGGGAATGATTTTCAACATATGAAACGGTTTCAAGTGGTGCCGTTTTGATGGACAATAATGCATCATGTAGAATCGCTAGCATTAGTACGGTCAGAATTAAGATGTTTAATGGTGTCATTCGGACACTTGGTAATGTGAGGCACGTCCCTGAAAGGGTCTCTTGTTGTGATGAAGGGACTAAGAAGAACCACTAGTTTATATGTTCTGCAGGGATCCACAGTAATAGGTGATGTTGTCGTCACAAGGTGACATTGATAAAAGAAGATCACTTACGAGAAGCTTGTAAGGAAGCTATTTAGTTGAAAGGACTCTTCAGTGAGTTTAGCGAAGACTTGCAGATTACTACAGTCTTTTGTGATAGTCAGAGTGTCATTTTCCTCACGAAAGATCAGATGTTTCATGAGAGGATAAAACACATTGATGTGAGACACTCCCTATAGATAAGTTTAAACATTGCTTGGACTTGGTTGGTGCTAGATGCTGAGATTTGCCTGTGGGGCTTTTGTGGAAGAGGTGGAGAATGTTCTTTTGAAAATTTGTGAAATTCGGGTCAAGGTGGAGATTGTTAGAGTTTGGTGACCTGAATTGAATTTGATCGATTAATTTATTATTAGATATTTTCTTAATAATATGTTAATTAAGAGATTCTTTATAAATCTATTAATTAATAGTTTCGTTAATAATTTTTCATTTGACTAAGTATCATAAGGTCTCTATAAATTATGTATCTCATGGACAAGTTTTATCAATAAAAAAAGTTAATTTGCTACCTCTTCTTTTTTTTCTCTACCTCTCTTTTCTCTCTGCTTCTCTTTACTTTATCAGAACCACCGACTTTGTATTCCACCGTTCATAGTGATTTTTCCTCCTCTGCCTGAAGTTTTTCTCGTAAAGAGTTTTTTATGTAAATCTTGTTTGTGTTCTCTATTATTCTTGTTGTCATTTTTCATACTAATCTCGTTTCATCTTGCTTGGGAACTGACGATAAAGACATTTGGTAATTAAGCGAAATCACCTATTACTTCATTGAAAATAAAGTTATCTCTTGCCGCCGTGATGTAGCGCAATTAATACTCGATGATAGACTTGTCGGATTGGACACGAGTCTATTTTAAAGAATTTTATCGTCCTGATTTATGTCCTTCAACCTAAGACCATCTCCAACCACTAACACCAAATTTGGTGTCATTTTCACACCAAAATGGTGCAATTTCAACACCAAACACTATTTCAACTCCAACCCATTCACACTATAAATCACACCAAAAGGAATATTCCATAGAATATTCTATTTTTTTCTTATTCATTTATTCATAATTTAATTATCGACCTAAATTTTAATTTAGTAATTATTTTGAATATAATTATTATATTTAAAATTAATATTTTATTTATATTTAATATGTTTAAAAAAATTACATCGAATTAATATATAAAAAATTATGGTTTTTATTTTTAATATTTATTACATAATTATTCGGACATAAATATATTTTAAAAGGTATTATAATATCATATACAATTAAGATAAAATATATTACTAATATAACACAGACAATGACAGTGAATTGAAATTACAATATTATGGGAATTTAACATTCAGAATTACTATATTGTTCCCATATATGATCAATTAACGCATTTCGAAGGGCAATATGAGCTTCTTTATCTTTGATTCGTCTGTATCGAGCTAAAAAATCTTCAAACCGAGTACGATCATCTACTGCTGGCTCAACATCTGGAGTTGGCACCTCGAAGTGTTCCACGATTGGTGCATTTAAATCACGTTCATCTTCAATTATCATATTATGCATAATAATACATGATGTCATTATATCATGTAAAATATTTTTCTGCCAAACACGTGAAGGTCCTGCAATAATTGCAAAGCGTGATTGGAGCACGCCAAATGCTCGCTCAACATCCTTTCTACATGCTTCTTGCTTCATTGCAAATAATTTATTCTTTCTACCTCGTGGATCATGAATCGTTTGAACCAGTGTTGACCATTTTGGATATATACCATCAGCTAAATAGTAACTCATATTATACTCTTTTCCTTGAATGACATAACGAGCAGGTATAGTAATACCTTTAGCGAGATTAGCAAAAAGATGAGAAGACTCAAGTACGTTAATATCATTGTTCGATCCAGGAAATCCAAAATACGCATGCCAGATCCACAGATCATAATCCGCTACAGCTTCCAGAATAATTGTTGGCTTTCCACTACGACCAGAATATTGTCCTGCCCATGCTGTTGGACAATTTTTCCACCTCCAATGCATACAATCTAAGCTACCTAACATACCTGGAAAACCACGTAGCTCACCAATGTGGAGTAGCCTAGCAACATCCTGAGCATTTGGAGATCGTAAGTATTGCCCTCCAAAAACTTCAACAACAGCACGACAAAATCGTTTCACACTTTCAACGGCAGTCGATTCTCCTATTTTAATGTACTCATCAGTAGCATCTGCTGGTAGATCATACGCCAATATTCGAAATGCAGCTGTTACTTTTTGTAAGCCGGATAAACCAAGTCTTCCAATCCCATCCCTTCTCTATATAAAATAATTGTCATGACTACTAACAGCATCATAGATACGCATAAATAAATTTCGTCCCGTTCGGAACCTTCTTCGAAACATTGCATCATTATACAATGCATTTTCGGCGAAATAATCATTGAATAAATTACGATCAGCAGCTTCACGATTACGATTGATCACGTTGTAACCAGGAATTGAGCCTCGATGTATTCTTTGATTGTTTTCTTCATTGAGATAATTCAAAATAATTTGATTATTGGTAGAAATCACCTGAGAGATCAGTTGTTGCCTTACGCCAAACTGCCTTGCACCAAACACCTCTGCATAGTTATCATCATCAGAGCTTGAAGATGATAAATTTGATGAACCTTCATTGTTGTTATCCATTTTGGGAGATAACTGAATGAATGAGGTTATCTCATTCATTCAGTTATCTCATTCCTCATACGGCACACACTAGCATCAACCATTTCTGTACTCATCGTGAGTAATCACTTCGGCTGATACCTTAAGGTTACACTGCTACGGAACAACTGGGTATCTCAATCCAGAGGTTATCTTCCAATAATCAGATACACCCGACCAATCATTCTATCATCACACATATTCAGGGCACACAATCCTAAGCTCACTGGTGCCCTACCCATACTTCAATCCCCAAACATAAAACGTCAAACCCATGGGTATCACCCAAGTATCCACAAGCCAAAAACATCCTTCAAATATCACAAGTCATATATATGTATATATATCCTCTAATAGACCATCAGAAGATAACATATAATTTAGAGATTGTGCCAATATGTCGTACCATATGCTGCTATCAATAACAGACTTCCTAAATAATTAACCACCAAAAGATCATTTATACACCCAATGATCCATCAAAAAGCTACAATCCGATAGGACCATGCCCACTAATAAAATCCTCAAAATACAACATACCATAGAGATTCGTCCATCTCAATCCACCTCTCAACACCAACGAGTAAGTTCATGGTGATATCAACCTTATCATCCCGTGAACTAATAAATTCACGATGGAGGTATAATAACCGAAGTTCAGTGGACATCTTTGACCTCCTGATTGATGTCCAATATCTCTCTGACAGGTAAAGATACAGCTAACTCCACATCCTCCACACCCTAGCGGGTCATACATCTCGATGCACCATCGAGATTATCCACCCACGAACACTCGATCTATGAGTCAAAATCCCTCATAGCATCGAGTAGCAACTAGCAAGTCACACCGACCATCGGTTCGTAATCCCTTACAGTCCAATTCCTCCACTCTATGGTCAAAACCCTATAAGATCCTATTCCATAACAAGAAGATAGAGGCGTGCTGTCTCTTAAGAGTATCTCAACATACTCCTGAAGCAATGCCTTCATTTCCCAACGGTCGTCCTCGATATCAACTAACCAAAGGTGGTTTAGTTTTATAAGTGATTTGCTTCCACGCAAATCATAAGTCCGTATATACCTGCTTGGTTATTCAGACCAAGTAAAAGTAGTCACTCATAACTGTCAAGCAACTAGCTCCATATTTTTCCGCCTTAGATTAAATCACCCATAAGCATGTACTTTCTAGGTCAACTACCCAGTACAAGTGATCCATGGTTAAAGTCCCCAAGGAACAGATTGTATCAATCCTCTACTAATGATGATAACATATAGCTAATGCTACCCTTCTACATCCATGTAGGTCAGAAACCCTAGTCGTGCCGTCCAGGTCACCTAACCAGGCACATGCAACCCAAAAGTCGAAATTCCTTACACTAGGATAAATCGATTCTATACCGATTGCCAACTACGGTAAGCAGCTCCAGTTCTCGCTCAGCTAATAATAGCTAGAACACATACTACATATAGTAAGGTCTGGGAAAATCAAATTCCTTAACCTCCAATAGGTTGTCAACATACTCGACCTTGGCGTTCCGACTCAACAATCGGTGCCACTAGAGAATTTACATTCTCCACTCCAATATCTCATCCATAACATGTCACTAATCGCTCACATGAACGATCATGAATAAAATAGATTGACAATATGTCAATCCAACTAAAACCAAGTCTATAAATATTTATCCATCCAGTATGAATATATGATCCCACCAAGCTGGGATAGTCTAACCAAATTACCAGACGGGTACAAGAATAAAAACATGATCCGATAATATGAGAAAAATTTTAACCATACCTAAATATACGGTATAGTAACATAATCCAGTAACCTAAGAGAATTACTAACCATACTTAAGTATATAATAATGGTAACATGATCCAATAACATGTGAGAATTTCTAACCATATCTAAATACAGGAATAATAACATGATCCCATAATATGAGGGAATTTCTAACTATACATCACTATACAGAAATAACAACCTGATCCAATGACATGTAAGATTTTCTATCCATCCTAACTAGGATAAGGGATACAAGAGATCAGAAGAAATACCTGTCGCCAAAAGGAGTCCCATCGCGCCAAGTCCCAGACAACCACATCGAGAAAACAACTCCGAACAAATCCGAAAAGACTCGTAAAATAAGTAGGCATCGCAAACCTACGGTCTTATACCAAAATAAATTGGTATCGGATAGAAACCGTAAATCCACAAATACCCGAGGTATCTCGCAACCTGGGCTCTGATACCAAAATAAATTGTCACGCCCCGAGACCCAGGAGCCGCTGGTCCAATAGAAAATCGGACAGCACCTCCCCTGTCCGGCGGACAATTTACACATACATATAATATCCAAACACACACGCAGTTTAATAATTTGGCCTCAGGCCTCAAAATAAAGACATAACATAACCAAAACACAAAATAAACATACCTGACTGCGGACCGGTCCGACTTACGACGAAACAACCAATACAAAAACCCCTTAGGGCACATGACACTCATACGACATATACAAATCACTAACAGAAATATAAAACAAGTGTACTACAAGTACAAGGCAAAAATATGTCGACGCGATGGGTAGGGACTGGCTGCTGGGCTCTTCTGGCGACTACAAGTATCTCAACCTGAAATAAAAACATATGGCAACGGTGTGAGTCCATAAACTCAGCGAATACCCAGTAGATATGCATAGTATGTTATAATAACAATAGAAGCCTACGCTGATACAACCTCCTATGAACAATAGGAAGAAAGGGTATACTGAACATACTGAATAAAGATACATACCAGAATCCATCTATCCTGCAGAGGGTGAAATAAATCCCTATGGAACAAGTATAACATATAAACCAAGGTATACAGGTATCCAGTACATGCATGTCAATCAAGTCCAGCAAATAAATGCAGCAAACACAATCAAGTGCACAATGCATCGTATGCATATGATGCAATGTCATGGTCACCCCCTAACACCAGTCAAGACACCGAGACAGGCGATACTGTGTCGGCCGAGTGGGTAGAGCTGTGACACTGTACGCACCCTGCTATCACTGCTCCTGAGTGACCGAGTGGACAGGATGCTGGTGGAGTGAACACTCCGCCCCATATATATATGGGGGAGATATCTCTCTCATCTTCTCTGGTCTATGGGAAGAGAAGGGATCCCTGCTTGCTACCACGCTCCAAAACCACTACCCATGAGCGGTGGAGCGGAGCAATACAGAGCAAATGCACACACGCTACGGTATCCACTAACCCATGAGTGGCCGTGTGTGCCTATCATGTGCCGGAAAACGATTAGGCTCAACCACAAGGGAGTCGCTGATCGCCGGCATGCAACAATGCAAGGATGGTGTATGATAGATACACATACCTCCCTCCCAAGTCCTCAGTATACTAGGTCTCAGTCTGAATCCTATAACAGGAAATAGAGTTAACCTACAAGGTATACTGGCTGAAAACTACCGATCCCTCAAGGTCAAAGGCAGGAGATACATCACGATCTCTAAGCATACATCTAGATATGACACTACCTGATACTGTATGGAACTAACAGCATAATAACTCAGGGATAAACCACAGGTATCCAGGACAGGCATAATAAACAGGGATAAATAACAAGTATCCAGAACAGACATGATAACTCAGGGATAACTAACAAGTATCCAGGAAAGGTATAATAACTCAGGGATAACTAATAAGTATCCAGAACATGAATAATAACTCAGGGATAGCTAACAAGTATCCAGGTCATGAATGATAACTCAGGGATAACTAATAAGTATCCAGTTCAGATATAATAACTCAGGGATAGCTAACAAGTATCCAGGGCATGAATAATAACTCAGGGATAACTAATAAGTATCCAGTTCAGATATAATAACTCAGGGATAACTAACAAGTATCCGGTTCAGACATAATAACTCAGGGATAACTAGCAAGTATCCAGAACAGACATAATGACTCAGGAATAACTAACAAGTATCCAGGTCAGGCATTATAACTCAGGGATAACTAACAAGTATCCAGTTCAGATATAATAACTCAGGGATAGCTAACAAGTATCCAGGAAAGGTATAATAACTCAGGGATAACTAATAAGTATCCAGAACATGAATAATAACTCAGGGATAGCTAACAAGTATCCAGGTCATGAATGATAACTCAGGGATAACTAATAGGTATCCAGAACATGAATAATAACTCAGGGATAGCTAACAAGTATCCAGGGCATGAATAATAACTCAGGGATAACTAATAAGTATCCAGTTCAGATATAATAACTCAGGGATAGCTAACAAGTATCCAGGGCATGAATAATAACTCAGGGATAACTAATAAGTATCCAGTTCAGATATAATAACTCAGGGATAACTAACAAGTATCCGGTTCAGACATGATGACTCAGGAATAACTAACAAATATCCAGGTCAGGCAATATAACTCAGGATAGCGTATAAACTTACTGCTATCTATAACAGACAATGCATAGCAATATGACAATATCTAAAAGATAAGTCAAAGGGTACCCGCCTCAAAGTAGAAGTCTGTATACGAAGAGATCCCACGTCTAGAGTCTTGTATCCAAATCAAGATCCTGTATCAATATGTGTGATTTAACAAATTATAATATTCAACAAGTAACTAAAATAAATCTCAAAACCAAGTAGGATGAACCCCTAATCGCCTTGAGCATTAAGAAATCCTCAGCCCCAGTTATCTTCAATTAATCTCGATTCCTTGATTAAATTTAATCCAACCCATCAATAACCCTAATCTAACTCTTCCAAATGATTAGATTAGGTCTAGCTATAACAGCATCCTCAACTTCATCACTTCCAAGATTCATTAACTAGCTAATCCAATTTTATCTATTCATTTAATCGCCTAACAAATGCCAATCTGATTAGGATTAATCTTATTATCAAGCCTAATGAATTCATTCCCTATGAAACAACCTAGGATCAAGATCATTAGCAAGATCAACAAATTAAAGCTTAACACCTAATTCAAATTACAATCCAATTGAAAACCAACTTCAAATTCAAACTCAGAAACCAATTAAAACCCACTGGAAGCTACCATCCAATGAGAGTACACGGCATAAGCTAGCACAGAACATGTATGAAGCAAATACCAATCTGTTTGCTACGAAAACACATAGATTCCAAGGCCTACTCCATGATCAATAGCCATTAGCCATCAAGAATTCCACACCAACGCAAGATCAACACTCAAATGATAGCTCACAAAGCTATAGCTCAAAACAACCTACACCTACAACTAGTATGAACAACAAGTCTCAGAGCAAATCAAACACCAAATTCGAATTCTATATACCCAAGACTGATCGGAACCAAGCAAAGCTATCAAGACAACATACCTATGCGCAAGCCAATTTCCACCGAAACTCCTTTGCTTCGATCAAACTCCGATTAACTAGGTTGCGAGCCAATCTTTGCTAGAGAAGCCGTTGAGACTAGAAGAGGAAGCGCTCCTCATCCGGTGCCGGAGTTGAACAAAGCCATCCCACCTTACAGCCAACACACCAAAACAAGGCCAAGGGAACAAGAGTTCCGAGGTCGTCGTTCCGCGGCAGAAGGGCGAAGATCGAAGAGAACCGGCGTCGGGCGATGCTCAGCGACGATCGGCTGCGGCTAGGGCACGCGGAAGGAAGAAGAAGACGGAGGAGGGGAGATCGTGTGTGGCCGGCGCTTGGCTGCGATCTCGCGTAAGAGGAGAAGAGAAGAGAGGGGGAGTCGGCGGGGGCTGCGAGTTTAGGGCACGGGTGAGTGGCTAGGGCAGGCGTCGGGTGGCTGCGGCCTTCGAAACCCAGTCCAAGAACTTAATACAAGAGGGGGCCTTTTTACAGAAAAGCCCCTCATCTTTTTTTTTCCTCATTTCACACTAAACCTTTAGGGTAGGGATTTTAACCATTGAACCCTCTTATTTAATATAATCCATCTCAATAAAACTTTAAGGATAAGTTAATTACCTTCTCGTAATTTAAGAGTTACCCGAAGCCCTTGATAAGTTTTATGTTTTTACAATAAAGCCCCTTGGGCTCCTCCCGTAGGCCGGAACCCTAGACTCTATCCGGAAAAATCACGAAAAATTTTCTGGTCCGGATTTTCGAATTGTCGTATTTTACAGTCTCCTTTTGTGGCTACTTTTGATCTGAATATCATTGATTCAGATAGCGGTGGTAGTTCTAGTAAACGACCTCCTGGGGTGAAGAAAGCAAAAATGAAGAAGAAAAATGATGAACAAATTGCAAAGGTAATTCATATTAATGCTCAACTTGTTGAGGCAATGAATGCCAGTACTGCTGCTACTACAAAAATGACAGATGCTATGATCTATAAGGAAGAAACGAAAATTTTATTTAAAAATTTGAACTCGATCTCTGACCCAATGATGCGTGATTATTTTCGCAATGAACAAATTAGAATTATGCAAAAGAGAACGCAAGTCCAGGGATCTCGTCCCGTTCAAAATCAAGGAGAAGGATCTCAATCATCTCCAATACAGCCACAAGGATCACAATTCAATCAATATCAAGGTGAAGATCAAGAATCTCAGAATCCTGTGCTTTTTTACAGCCAATATCATAATTATTTGAGTGGAACGGGGAGTGATTTTCCGGAATATTAGTATTGTAATATTATTGAAGTTATTTTAAGTTTGTGTGTTTTATTTGTAGTTATTTGTTAGGTTTAAATATCTTAGTATGGTTTTTATGTATCTATGAATGTTTTTAAGTTTATGTGTGTTGTATTACCTATGTGTTTAAGTGATTATTAGTAATATTTTGATTTTGTGTCAAATGTCATTTTTATTTTGTATGTCAACATAATATATTTATGCATATCAAAATTTTAATTATTTTATTATATTTTTTTTTAAATTAGTGATATAATTTATAAATTTAATTGTAATTAAAATATGCTTATAAATAAACTATATTTAATAAAATTAAAATATGTTATTATATTTTTTTAATTTATATTTATAATAAATAATTAATATTATTAAATACTTATGGATAAAATATTTATTATAAATTAATTTTTATTAATGATATTTATTAGTAATATAATATGTGTTAATACATATTCTATTTATTATTATATAGTATGATATTTATTAAATTTAATCATTATGTTAATAAAATATTAATATCACCAAATTTGGTGTTGCTACAGTGCAACACCAAATTTGGTGATGTACTGTAGCAACACCAAATTTGGTGTTGCTTTTTGGTGACCGGTTGGAGAGTTTTGGTGTCAAAATCATACCATTTTTGGTGGGATGGTGCTCGGTTGGAGTTGCCCTAAGAAGTGTTGCATATCGCGATCCATCTGCTCGTATTTTATTACGAAGACCATGATACCAAACTGTTTAGGTGAATAGCATCACTTTGCCGGATTGAAAAGAAAGTTTTCTCGATTAACAATATATTGAATTATTTTCCCACTGATATATGTTCATTGACGTAAAAGTATTTTGGTTATATAAAATAATTTTTGAAAATATATTCCATTTTATATGTCAACTGATTGATCCAATCACTTCACTTGAGTGGATGGAATGGCCTTATTGGTCCAATCACTAGACGAGTTATGACTTATTAGTCGAAGTGGATTTTGCGTGTGAGTGAATTGGGCTAGTTATGATGGACGGTTCAATTAGTTGGGTCGAGCAATTTAGTTAATTTAGTTGAGACATGTCAACGACGACCTAATGCAAACCATTTAAGTGGTCCGGGCAAATTGGCATCCAAGTGGTCTCATAGATCGGTTTCACTCGACAAGTTGATCGATTAATTTGGTGGTCCAAGCAACGAGTAGTATAGTGAGTCGGTAAGTTGAATTAGCCAACAGTTTGCTTATTAACAAATTCCTCGATCCAAATTGGAACATGACTCTAAAAAAAAAATCCAAGAAAAAAAAATAAAGAAGTAACTCAGAGCAAAACCTTTCAAACCTCTTTCTTTTAATTAGCTCTTGTTGTGAATTGGATTGGGCCCCCTCCGGAACCTCCTCTTGCTCATTTGCTCCCTGGCAAACGACACCGACTCCGGTTTACCTCCGGCCACTTGGTCGTGTTCGCGAGGGATCAAAGGCTTCTTCGCGGCAACACAGACAACACCGACTCGCCGGCTAACAGCAAAGCGATGCAGACCGAGACGAGAAGGAGCCTGAGGCTGCAAGCTGCCATTGCTTGCAAATATTGGAAGCTTGAGCTCTCTCAGTGAATTTATGTACCCTGATTGAATTGATTCAGTCCGATCATGGTTGAGGAATTAACCCGAGGAGACTGTTTCAGGAGGTTCTGACATGACTCAACTCGCAAGAAAATGCAGCTTTTGCTTTCTGTCTCCCTGAGAAACAATCTGCATGAATCTTGAGCTTGAAGGGCTGCACTGCATTCCATGCAGAATTTGAAGACCAGTTCCATGTTTTCTAGTGCCAAAATACTCCTTTTATTTTTCTTCCTTTCCTGTTCATTTTTCAGTTATGTATTTCAAGCGAAATTAATGAATATTTGGATGAAAACAAATATTATCAAACCTTTTTTTTTAGTTTCTGAAGTTCATTTTTGAGAATTCTTTAAGTATAAATTCAAAGGTTAGAAATTTTAGTCCAATTATTGTAATTAAAATTATAGATCCCGTCTAATAATTGTCACATGGAGTATTAATTAAAGAGTTCACTTGAACAACTCATTTTTCCTAATTGCTAGCTAATTAATCAGCTCGTCCATGGCCATGCCATTGACTGTGAGGTTGCAGGGGGTCCATTCAGCTTCTCCTTCATAATTTCCGGGAACTATAAATGCACCTGAATGTTAGTTAATTAGGATTAATTATCATTGTTAATGATGGCAATCGTTTGAATTGCTCGTATATATAGAAAAGGAAATCATGCATGACGACAACTCACCATGTGAAGTTGGTGAAGAGTCTTAATTTACATAATAAATATTTTTCAAAAGATTATTTATTCATGTGGAAATAAATATTTTTACATAATAAAATTTTAAGAAACTATTAAATATTCGAGAATATTTTTTAAAAATTCCTACATTTATTATTCAAATTAAAGTAAAAATTTATTAATCTTGTTGTTCAATTGAGGGAGTGTTTAGTAAAACTTTTATTAAGCACTTATTGTTATATTATAACTATATTTTTGAATGTTTATTAATATCAAATTTTGCTTGAACTTCTATAATTTTTATTCAAAAGTTAAAAGTAAGAATTTGATTTTTTTTTTTTTATTTTTTTATGGTCTAAAATTGAAAATTAACATTTAAATCCTTAATAAATTTATTATTTTACATAATTGCTACCACAATTTTTTTAAAATAATATGTTATATTTTCATATAGTTTATATTTCTAGAATTGTTTATACATATTTTTATGTATTTATATAAATTTTGTCATTTTTTATATTTATTATTTTTATATATGTTCTCAAACATTCATGTTATAAAAATAATAATTTTGATACCATATTTAAAATATAAAAATAATTATATAAATACAAAAGTGTATCAAAATTATATTTAGATAATTAAAAAAGATTAATTTATACAATTTAAGAATATTATTTTTATTTAATTAAAAATTAAAGAAAAAAATTATTTATCAAACACTCAAATTTTATTTTATATTACCTTTTAATTTTTATTTCAAATACTCAATATTTTAATTTCAAAATAAAATCATTTTTAAATAAGTAAAATCACTCTCAAATGCTCCTGGAGTGTGGCTCATTTATCTCGATTATTTTGCTGCTAGATTTATCATTGATATTCATTCAATTTATGGAGGCACAAGTGAGATTATGATCGATAATATACTAGAAATCATATGTCATTGATTCAATCTCCTGCAGAAGAATAAAAAAGAGGAAAAATTACACATAATTTACACTTCCCTCTTTTTAATCGTCTGCATGTGGATTTTCCGATCGAAAGATCTAAAAAAGCTACCTGTTTTTGGAATATTTTAGTCAGAGCAAGTCATCCAGGAAGCCATCCTGCCCTTCGTTCTCGTCCAGCAGCCACGACTCCAGATACGACATCAACGGCGGCGGAGGCGGCGAGGAGTCTTCGTTCTGCAGCCCCGCCGCCGCCGCCGCCGCCGCCGTACTAACGCTCCCCTGGCTCGACGCCGGCTCGCTCCGCCCCGGCCCGCCGGAGGCGGCTCCGCGGCGGACGGGCTTCGTCCACGTCTGCAGGAGCCGCGAGATGTTCTCGGTGCTGGAGGCGTAGCTGGTGGCGGACACCTCCGGCGGCCTCTCCACCGCCAGGGCCTCGCTGAGCGCCCTCTTCGCCATGCCGATGTCCGTCTGCAGGCACTTCTCCCACCGCCCTTTCGCCATCGACCTGCAGCTCGGTTGGCTACTGCCCTTGGGGTCGTTCTCCAGCTTCGCGAGCTTCTTCTTCAGGTGCGTGTTCCAGTGGTTCTTGATGTCGTTGTCCGTCCTCTCCGGCAGATACGAAGCGATCGCCGCCCATCTGTTTCCCAGCAGAGCTTGCAGGTGCACGATGAGCTTCTCCTCTTGATCCGTGAAGTTTCCCCGCCTGATCCCCGGCCGGAGGTAGTTCGTCCACCGGAGCCTACAACTCTTGCTGCATCTCGAAAGCCCTGCCAGGAGAAATTTTTTTTTTATCAATCCCAAGAACAGACAAAAAAAAACAGAGAATTCAAAAAATACCAGTTTTCGTAGGAACAGCTCTCCAATTTCCAGGGCCATGTTCTTGGACGTAGGAGACTAAGATTATGTCCTCTTCCGGAGTCCATGGCCCCTTCTTGACGCCATCTTTGTCACAGCACGGTGGCCTCCCCATCTTCAGTACTGTCTTGAAAAAGGTTTCAATGTGAAGAAGAAGAAGAAGACAAGTGTCTAAGGATGATGTTTGCAAGCTTCTGAAGGCTTGATATAAAGACAGGGGAAGGATTCAGATTAAGAAAGGGAGCAGGCGTTGACCGTGGACGATAATGATGATGATGGGAGGAGTTAATGGGCAGGGACGAAGGAGGTGCATTTCCCATGCATGAGATTGAAAAGTCAGCAGCTCGATCCCGCCCTGTTTCTGGGTGTAGTCGATTAATGAATGGCTTTAAGCGGTACTAGTAGATTTGGCAAACGGTTAATTGGATCATGTACTCCTCTTATAAATTTTTTATATTCATTTTTTGATGAATTAAATATAAAGATGAAAATTCAATATATATTCTAAAAATTTGAGTATAAATTATTTGAGATTGAGTATTAATTTAAGAAATTTGAGTATAAAATTTGATGACCCCTCGTGAAAATTTGATGTAGTGGATGTAACCTAACATACTCAAATTTTTTATTCAAATTTTTTTTCAAATAATACTAAATATAAATCAATTCGTACTTAAATTTTTACAATGTGTACTGAAATTTTTACTATATACTGAAATAATGTATACTCAAATTTTTTCCAAATAATACTCAAAATTCTTAAATTAGTATTCAATCTCAGACAATTTATATTAAAATTTTTACAATTTATATTGAATTTTTACTCTTTTATATTAAAAAAATAACACATAAACTGTCTTGTCAATCTCATCAGAAAGTGCATGTAAAAAATTTTGAATTAGAAAGTGTATGCAAAGCTCAATTTGATATTGGAGAGTTTTCTCAAATTTTTCTTTGCAAAAAGGTCAGATAGTATTTTACCGATTTCATCCTTATTTAATTTAACCATCTACTTGTAAAAAAAATAATTCGTTCATCCTAACGTATCCGTTAATCCGTGTTAAAGGTCAACCCAACAGCAGTAATAATTGCACGTCAAGGTGTCGACTCCAGTTTTACCTCTGGCTGCGTTGGCTATCAACTTCTTTGACCTTTTATATGTTCAGGAAAAGGAGAGATGGTAGTTAATGGATACAGGAGGAGGATTGACACTTGGCTGACAAACTTCGATGGAGGATGAGTTATTGCTTGCTTGCTTGCTTCCTGCTGGATTCAGAACGAAGCTACGCAGACGTCTTTGAATGACAATAGTCAACGCGCAGGAGTCCAAGTCCATTCAATGGGGGGTGTTTTTATTTATTAATCTGAAGGAGCTCAAAGATTGAGGCACCGAGCACTGTGTAATTCTTAAAGCATTTTCATTTTTTAATTTAATATTCAATTATTCGTAAAAATTATCGAAAAATACAAATAAATTTTAACATCTTTAAACACCATGAAAATACATGAGTTCCAACATTCATTGCAGAAGAGTTAATTAGTCCAACTTTTTTTTATCATTGCATTGTGTCAGTTGGAAAACTTCCATGCGAAATTTTCTTAGGAACGAGGTTGAAAAAAACTTTGTTAATTATTTTTTTAATATATCATTACATATTATAAAGGTATCACTATAATAAATAATTAAAATAATGATAAAATATTAACGATAAATTATCGGTAAATTACATAAAACTCCCCAATGGTCGCTTGATCTTTACATGCACTCCCCATTTGAATTTTTCTTTGCATTTACTCTTGATGGATTGAGTATAAAAGAGTGAAAATTGAGTATACATCAGTGAAAATTGAGTATAAAAGAGCGAAACTTGAGTATAAAAGAGTGAAAATTGAGTGCACGGGTTATTGATGTGGTGGATGCAACCTTACATACTCAATTTTCTAACTTTTATACTTAACTTTCTTCAAATAATACTCATCAAACTGTCTTGTCAATCCCATCAGGGACTGCATGCAAAGAAAAAGTTATGTGGGGATTGCATGCAAAGTTGAAATAACATATGGAGAGTTTATGAAAATTTACCCATAAATTATCAGTTAGTTAATTAAATACTTACCGTAACAAATAATCATATTAAAAAATATTATTTCATATAAAACGAAACTACGAAACTAATAATGACGAACTAATGAAATATCATCGCTTTTAATATTACAGTTTAATTTTCTTTATAAACTTTTAACGTCGAAATATAATAATACGCCGCTAAGAATTAACACTCCGATAATTTTAAAATATCAACGACAATTTTAATTAAAATCACCACTAATACAAGAATATTAGCGATAATTTTAATTAAAATGATTGCTAATGAAAATAAGATTAGCAATATTTTTATTTAAAAATCGTCGCTAATGAAAATTATTAGCTGCGATTTGTAATTAAAAATTATTTCTAAAATAAATAGAAAATCCTACCCACATAATTTTTTCTTGTCTCCTTGTCGACTTCTACTTCGGCGATTCTCCTGTCTCTTCTTCTCCAGCAATTCCTCTGGCGATTCTCCTATCTCTTCTTCTCCAGGAATTCCTCTTCTCATTCAGTGATTCCTAGCGATTCCTCTCATTCTCTGATAATTCCTCTCCTCCTCCGGCAATTCTCCTTTTTCCCACCCGCGCGTTATCTCTGCTTCCTAACCGCCTCTCCGAATCTGTTCTCCCTAACTATGGTAGAAGCTCTTCATCCATTACTTTCAATATGATTCTCTTCATTGGTATTTTCAATATTTTTAATCATAATTGTAGGATTATTTTAATACTTAGATAATTTTAGGATTATTTTGATACTTAGAAGATAATTTTTGAGTTATTTTAATCCTATTTTTTTAAGATTATTTTGATGCTTAAATGATAAATTTGAGATTATTTTGATTCTTAGATGATGATTTTGTTAGTGTGTGCACTTATGTTCCAAGACACTTTTATGTATTTATGAATAATTATTTTAATAAAGGCAAGTATTTATCGTTAATCATTTACTTTTATATACGTATATGATTAATAATAAAATCCCACAGATTAATGGTTATATTATTCTGTAAATCGTCCTTGATCGGATAGATATCTAGAGGGGGCGTAGATATCTAGATCAACACTGAGTATGACTAGGTCAAGATAGATCGAGGGATGAGTATTCAAGTTGTACTTGGGGGTGCCTTGAGTATAGAGGTACACTGGACACGATCCGCTTAAGAGAACACCACATATTAAGCATCATTGGTCGTTCGTCTTAATGAACGAGTATAACTGATCTTTTGACTTGAGACATTCATATATTCTATGCGTGGAGTTATATACTTTGACACCATTAAAAGCAGTCTTTAATCAGATTATGATTAATACGGTAGTTGGGTGTATGACAAAATATAGAGAGAATAATGTTGAGTCAATAGAGGATTCATCGCTCTCTTGGATTAGAGAGCTAACATCCTGGCCGCTTGATAGAGATATTAGTAACTCGAAATCCATGACCATGGGAGGAATGATTATTATTCAAGATGTGTCTATTATATCTTAGAAATCAAGTAAAACAATTATTTTGGTGATGATACATAGTGCACCGAATTAATTGGGATGTAGGGTAAAGATGAAGAGATTGAATTACACAGTAATCGGCATGGAGGTTTTAATTTATAACTAATATTCTATCATGTTGGATGACTAAAAACTGTTGCTAGACGGTTACCTTAGTTTGTGTATGGATTTACACTGCCTTCGTGTATAGAACCTAGAGGGTCGCACGCATAGCACATAGACACGAACATTATTTGTAATTGATTATTTTAGTGAATACTAAAATTAATCAATTTATTATTTCTAAATAAGAATTAATTGGATTATTAATTATTTCTAAAATATCAGAAATGAGAACGGATCAAGATCAAATATTGATTTATTTGATGTAGAGAAGAGAGAGTAGATTTATCTCTTATTCTCTTTGGAGAATTTGAAGGGTCACAATTATTGTGGCAATAATGGAGAAGATGAAGAGTCTCGATTAATGATTATTAATGGAGAATTTCAAAAGTCATAATTATGATAAATTAATGAAAAATATGAACAATTATGTCTCTTCATCTTCCTTGGAGGCTATATATATCGACCCTTGGAAGAAGAGTGAGAGGTACTTCTCCTTTGTCTCTCTTTTGTGCGAGTTCTCTCCATTTTCTCTCGGGATGCCTTCGGCAACTTCTTCTTATCGGAGACACATCTTCAAATCCGTAGTGCTTCCAAAAGCATTCTATCGATCCAAATGGCTAACACCTAACGGATTATCCAGTTCGTGATCTAGTGCGCGTGGATACCGCTAGAGGAGTCACATGTGGGGCTCTCATCTTTTCGTAATATTGATCACAAATATCCAAAGGATTACAAGGTATGTGTTTGTTTATGCCAGATTTCATATCATTTTGTTTAGAACCATATGTACCACGAATAGATCCGTGATTTAAAAGTAAAGTTTGCTTTATTATAAATATTCCGCTGTGCATAGAACCTAACAGTGATATCAAAGTGAAGTTCATAGTTGGATCATATAGTTCAAAACCTCTTCTTCAAATTTTTGAAGATTAGTACTTCGAGAGATTTCAAAGACATTTTTATTTATCTTAAGTGATATGCTTTAACATTTCAAGATAGAAATGTAAAAATGAATATTATCTATCAAACCCGTAGAGAAATACATGTTATGATTTAGATATGAATTCCTTATGGTTGAAGTACATGATTACTTCAAGATTCATAGAGATAGATCTCATAATGAGATTGTGTGGATGCACAAGAAATAAATTAATAGTGAGACATTTTAATAATTGTAAAATCCCTTAAATATATTAAGTCAAGATTTATTGAAAGCCCTCCATTAATAACTGTGATGATAGTTAGAGTTTTTACATGAGTCGGTGAGCTCAGCCGTGGGCTTGTGTCAAAACATCTACAATTTATCATAATTAGTAATGAGTCGACTTAAATCAAATTCGTTGACTTAAATCACAGTTATACAAATTTTAAGTTAATACATGTGACGATGTTAAATGGCCAGAGTAATAAAACTTTTAAAATGTTACTTCTATAACGCCCAGAAATATTCGGGAATTTTCCAAAATAAAAAGAAATATAAAAATTTCTTTTGTGGAGTAAAATGGGGTCAAAACCGAGGCTCGAACCAAGGACCCTTAATTTAATATTAGTTTAAGTGTCCATTAGGCGATGGTAAAGCATCACATTGTGATATGGAAATCATTTAAGATAAGTGCAAGTAATCACCTAGGTACCTATTCATGGAAGTTGCTTCAACTTCCACTTAGTATATAAGGGAAGAGAAAGAAGAGGAAATTAGACATCTCCACGTTTTCTTCTTCTTCCTCCTGAGTAAGAGAAACTAGGGTTTCTCTCCTAGTGTCAAAGAGTTGGCGAATTGCACGAAGGAAGTGGACGAAGAGTATCACGCTAGATCCTACGCCGGAATAGTGAGTTTAACAAGTATAAGTGTAAGTAGATCACTCACCTACAATAAAGGTTGTTCTCGTACGATTTTAGTTGTCGTAGAACTTGTTTCTAAGCCTTTTGTATGTGTGATTTGAGTATAGCAAGACCAAGGTCTTGATTTGCCCCAAAACGAGTTTTGGGATTAGGGCACGCAAGGTGTTCGATGAAAGTACAGAGTAAGATCGAGGTCTTACTAAGTCCTAGAATGAGTTCTGGGACTAAGGCACACAAGATGCATTAATGTAAGTACAAGATCAAGATCTTGATGTGCCCCAAAATAAGTTTTTGGAACATTACTTTTTAAGTGCAAAGAATATGCAAAGTGTAACTAGTATAAGTACACGCATTACAGAGTAAGGTCTTGATTTGCCCCAAAACGAGTTTTGGGATTAGGGCACGCAAGGTGTTCGATGAAAGTACAGAGTAAGACTGATGTCTTACTAAGTCCTAGAACGAGTTCTTAAGCATATTACTTTTTAAGAGGCATATACCGGGCCGAGGCCCACAAGAGATCTAAGCGAGCCTAGTAAGTAAGACGTTCTATTAGGGTTCGGTGGTTAGCTACCCCGGAAACTTTTAGGGATGCGTGCATTGGTACTATGTCGGGTCCAAAAGTAGGATGTTTATCTATTTTGAAGTATAAGAATATACAAGTTTTCAAGTTTTCAAGAGCAAGCATTGATTTCAGCATGTCAAGCATTTTTATAAAAGTCTTCATTAGCAAGCATGTATATGAACTTTTCAAAAGGATTTTAAACCCAAGCATGACATTTGCACTAAAGCTATCATGTACTAGTATTTCCGGTTACATGTGTTTTGAAGCAAGTTTTCTTTTGAACAAGAGCATGTTTTATTTTGATTGCATGTTTTGTGAGAACATGGTCTATTTACTCAGCAAGTTCGCTTACAGTTTTGCATTCCTTTTACTGCAGATAAAGGTAAAGACAGAATGTAAATCAAGGAGGTGACCATGGCGATGATTGATGCTCAGTGGCGGCGGATCTAAGCTCTAAACAGTAGCAACTGATAGTTGTTGTAGTTGCATGATGAATTGTTTATTTCTGCAAAGGTCTTAAGTTGAATTGCTTTAGTTGAGTTATCAACTAGTATGAGTGTCTATGATTGAGAGTCTGACTATATCTATGAAGTAGAAGTGTATTTTATGAGTCCTTGACATGTTTTTCAGTTCTGGAAATAAGTTTCCAGAATTACCAGTCGACTGTACTTAGTGTCAGTTGACTGTCCTCAATGAATTCGAGGGAACAGAAATATTGGGGGAGTGAAAACCAGGTGGAGTCGACTGCACCAGTCGACTGGTAGTTCCGCCAGTCGACTGGTCCAGGGCCAATTTTCGAACAGAAAGATTGGGGGAGTGTTTGGCCTAGGAGTCGACTGGCACCAGTCGACTGCACCTATTAGCAGTCGACTGGAAGTAATGTAAAATAAAAGAAAAAAAAGAAAAAAAAGAAGAAATTGTGACCTCCCTTTAAGGTTATGGTTAAGAAAAGAGGGTCGTTACAACTTCAATTATTGCAAGAGGCATTTCCCAAACCGAATGTGATTCCAAACTCTTATTATAAAGCAAAAAATTGTTAAAAGAGTTAGGATTGACATATGAGAAGATACATGTATGTAAGAATGATTGTACATTATTTTGAAGTGAGTACGAAAATAAAGATACATGTCTAGTGTGTAAGGAGCCCAAATAAGAAAAAGAATGCTAAAAAAATTCTTTAATATTTTCCTTTGAAGTCCAAACTTAAGCGGTTGTTTATTGCGAAGCATATAGCAAAAGATATGAGATGATATAAAGAAAAGCGGATTGAAACAGATGAAGTATTAAGACATTTAGTAGATGGTGAATCATGGACAAAATTTGACATGCCACATGAAATATTTGTCAGTGATCCACGAAATATTTACTTAGAGTTGGCTACTGATGGTTTTAATCCGTTTGGAAACATGTCAAATGCTTATAGTACGTGGCATGTTATACTTGTGAATTATAATTTATCATTATGGAAAATGATGAAGCTATCATAACTGATTATGTCTCTTTTAATTCATAGGCCTAAATCACCTGGGAAAGAGATAGATGTATACTTACGACCTTTGATCGATGAACTGAAGGAGCTATGGGATGATGGGGTGGAAGCATATGATGTATCGACTACACAAGTATTTCAATTATGTGTTGTGATGTGGACCATTCATGATTATCCAGCATATGGAATAGTATCTGGATGGAGCATAAAGGATTATAAAGCATGTCCAATATGTCTTGATGCACGTTCAGTATGTCTCGATGAAACGAAATCTCAAAGATTAGATAATAAAATATGCTACGCATATCACCGTCGATTCTCAAATGTGTAGCACCCATGACATAGAAATAAGAATTTCAATAGAAAGGTTAAACAAGAAAGACCACCACGAAGATTTAGTGATTATGAGATTTTAGCAAGTTAGATACATTACCCCAAGCAACATTAAGTAAGCATCCTACATTATGTAAAAAATGACAATTTAGATGATACCAATTTTAAAGTTGAGACACAATTTAATTGTGACCCATATTAAAAAACTATCTGTGATGCTTTGGTTGACACATTATTTAATATATATGAAAAGTTAAAGGATACATTTAAAGTAAGATTAGACTTGCAGGATATGGGGATTAGAAGTGGATTGCATTTAAAGAATGTATAAGATAAATTTAGTAGACCATATGCAAGTTACACGTTGATATTGGAAGAAAGAAGTCAATTTTATCAAATTTTAAAATTTGTGAAGTTTTCTGATTGATATGCTACTAATATATCTAGAAATGTGAATGCAGAGCCGGCCCCAGGGTGGTCAACCTGGGGTTGGCGCACAAGGCCCCACCTGAGGTGGGGCCCCCTTCTTTTAAATTTTTAAAATAATTTTAGTAGGAAGTGAATATGTATTTATCGGAACCAAATTAATTAAAATGATAACATCCTCTTTTATATATATATATATATATATATATATATATATATATATAAACAAGATTATATCACAAATTAAATTTAAAAAATATAAATATAAATTTTAAAACAGTATGTAGTTTTTTAAAAAATTATCCAAAAAATACTCAAGAGGATATTTTCTTCTGCCTTTACCAACTTATGTTAATGAAATTTTTTTATAACATCATTTTATTTTTTATACAAATATAAAGATTTTTTTTTAACCGGGCCCTTCAAAACCTAGGACCGGCCTTGTGTGAATGCAAATGATGGAAAGTTATATGGGATAAAATCACATGACTATCATGTTTTGTTGCAAGGAATACTTCCAATTGCAGTACAATTTTTTTTTCCAAAAGACATATGCTGCATACTAATTGTGTTATGTGATTTTTTTTTTCAAAAGATAGCTGCAACATCTTTACACGTAGCAAACTTATGTAAAATAGTGGAGGAAATAGTTTTCACATTATGTAAGATGGAACGAATATTTCCTCCGGCATTTTCTGACGTTGTGGTTCAACTGACAGTTCATTTAGCCTGTGAAGTCATGTTGGTTATGTAAATATCACGGGTTAGTTTTGATGTTGATCAACCGAATTAAGTTAGGTCTTATATGTGTTTGATGTCTTGTGTCTAAGTGTAGGAACTGTTGGTGCAATCAACCCAAATGTGATAGAGTGATCATAAGTTTTGATATGTGTGTTAATATGATTAAGTTAAGTTTTTATTGTGATTTGATATGTGTGCTTGAGTCGTGCAGGACTTTATGAGTCACACATGGAGTAACGGAGTAAAGCATCCGAGAGACGAGAGCCAAGGAAGAGGACTTCAAGGGCAAGCCGGGGAAGTAGACTTCAAAGGAATACGTGAAGGATGACATGGAGGCAAGTCGTGAGCTTGTTGCATTTTCTCTACTTCTTGGTACAATATACAGAGTTTCCACTTCACATAAGTCAATCTATCTTTTGTTCTCATTTTGTTGTTTGCAAGTTTCAGGAGAATAAGCAATGCTTTGGTAGCATATATGATTTCTAGATCACAAGTGTCCAAGTCTTCATTGCACACCTTAGTTTTATATAGTCATAAGCCTCCTTTATACCATGGTTCCGCTCATATTCTCTATTAAACCAGGATTGTAGAAAATGCATAACATGTTGTGTTGAGCTTGCTGTAATTCAAACCTGATCATGAATCTAGCTCAATCGCTTAATATGAGGGTTGTTTGTCGCTTAATAAGAGGGTTATTTGTCGGAGCCCAAGATGCATTCGACCTCAAGAAACTGTCCCCCTTTCTTCGGATCTGCGGATAATCATTACCAATTATTGCGGAGTCATCATGACCCATAATTGTCACAACAGTCGAACTTAATGACAACGTGGACCGTTGCAAATGTTATCCTATAACCGACAATTGAGGGGGACGTGACAAAGATCGTGGGGACTCGTGAAACAGCCGCCGCAGATATAAAATGTACTCCAACCCCTTCGGTATGGGAGTTACGCTCTCTCTACTTCACGCATCTCCTTTTCGCCTTTCTTTTCATCTCCTGGATCGAGACACTGACTTGAGCATCGGAGTGGGTTCCGCTGGATAACCTCCGACGTGTTCCTCTAATGCTCGTGTTAATCTCGCAGGGTGTGAATCCTTCCTCTAGCGTCCGCGTGGGCTGAACCCTGGTGACTGACCGTCGATATCGATTCCTTCCGGAACAGTCGTTATAATAGTAAATAATGATGATAAATATTCATCGCTAATATACTCACTATAAACTTATTGTAAACCATATTTATCAACAAAAGGCAAAGATTTCATGATTAAGATTAACGACATAACATACACTTCACAAAAGGCAACTCCTACATAATTAATTGTTGTAAAACTTCACATAAGTCATTTTGTTGTTTGCAAGTTGTCAGGATAATAAGCAATACTTTGTAGTATGTATGATTTTCATATCACAGGCGCCCAAATCTTCATTATGCATCTTAATTTTATAGTCATAAGTCTTCTTTACATCATGGTTCCACCCATATTCTGTATCGAACCGGGATTGTAGAGGCACATAACCTGCTGTGTTGAGCTTGTTGAAATTCAAATCTGACCATGAATCTAGCTCAATCGCTTAATAAGAGGGTTGTTTGTCGGTTTCACTATCCATTCTCACACACTAATACTTAGAAAGTATTGATGATGAACCCACTTCACCCACATATTGTCTTCTATGAATGTTCCATAAAGATTTGGAAAGTACAATAAAATTCTAGGGCCTTAAATCCCTCAATCCGTATCCTCTTTTTCCTTAGCCAAGTACATTGTTGTCTAAGAAATAGGTGGGTACTTGGATGATACAAACGAGCGACGTATTACATAGATTTTCTCGATCACTACACATTTATTGGTAATATTGATAACAAATAACATTCAATACCTTAGAGCATCATTTTTATTAATTCCATCTTCTCGACATATAATAATGTCTGTTTATCCTTTTTTGATTCCTTCTAACACGGGTATATAAATTATCCTTCTAATTATTTTTATTTTCTTATTTTTCTATTAAATTGAACACATTTTTATTTTATTTATTTATGAGATGGAACACATGCATATCACATCAATAATAAATCCATGCCCGTGGTTTACGGCCATCGTATTACTTCATTATTTTCGTTAAAATAGTGCCAAAGGACCGTTGAATTTTATATTCCTAAGAAAATTATTCCACCTAAGAATTCCGAAATGCTCTTTAAAATTTATAATCTGTCGTCATTTTATTTTACCCAATAAAAATTACAAACACACAACATTATTTTTTAACCGAGCAAAGTAACAATACAAATAATTAGTAAAAAAAACATCACAAAACATGTAGAATTTCTTGATAAGTGAAACTATAAAATCAAAGTCGGCCAAATTTATTAAAAGCATGGGCATTAATTGTTTCATAACTCGGACTCTCCCTTTGCCTTTGCATTCTTCATTCATCTCAAGCTTTAATTACTCGTCATTAAAACTATTAAACACGGTTACAAAGTAGATCCTTTTCCCATTTCTCTTCCAACTCAATTTGAGATCGAATAATCCACATGGAAAGTAAAAGGTCAAGATCTATTAAACAATGAGGACAAAAATAACTCGATCGACGTACACTCATGTGTGGAAAATATGTGCAATCTCTAGTCACTTGCTTGTTCATCCATAAATGAAATATTTGAAAAGAAACACCAAAAAAAAAACATCAGGATGAAATCTCGGAGGACAACGTGATGCATGTATCACTTTCCAATGAGAAAGTAGCTAGGTGCAATTAATAATACCCCAATTTTCCTAACTAGTCGGCAATTCGTCTTCCTCCTTCCTTATTTTTAAATAAAAAGTTTATATATTGTGATTATTATTATTATTATTGAAAAAATATGTGAAAATTAATTGAATTGCCATCTCCAAAGGACATAGAAATAATTAAATGCATTATATATGATACATCACCCCCATGGCACTACATGGATCACCATTCCTTGTATTTTTTTTTTTTTTACTCCTCTTCTTCTCCTTCAATTAATTTTATTTTATTTTCTGTATTTTGTCGTTCAACAATTAATAAGCATGTTATAATACGTGTCGAATTTAATACTGTTGTCCCATGCTTCCTTTCCATCTTTTTTAAGACGACATTGAGAGAACGATACATGCTCCTCTTTTCTTGGTGGATGTCCATACGGCAATTAATATTTTAATTGCTCGGGTGGTCCTTGAAAGTTTTGCAAGGGTTATTTTGATTAAAAGAAATTATTATCTCGCTAATAAAATGCCATTAGGTTTTCTTAATTGCACCCTGAATATATATATATATATATATATAATATATTATATATATATATATATATATTCTCCTCTCGCTTAATAAGTAGTTGACTTCTAAGATGATGCGGAAAGCCAAAGTCAACGAAATTAAATTGGCACAAAGAAAGTGTTTAATGATCTTATCTGGAATTATCTCTTATTCTATATTTTGAAAATTAATTTTTTAATAAATCATCAGAATTATTATTATTATTATTATTATTATTATTAGTTAATTGTCCATGTTTTTTTTGTCTAATACGTGGGGAGGGAACCGAGCCGTTTCCAAGTTGGCCAACCCGGCTGGTCCGTTTTCCATTATTAGAATAGATTCGTCTGTGGTCCCTACACGTGGAAGTTGTCTGCGTCCTGGGCCATGTGGAACGGGCCACAACTACAAGTTGTTAAAAACTCGTGGGCCCAAGTTAGGCCTTGTTATTCAATCTAATTAATTTCTCCCGAAGGAAAAATAAAACCCCGATAAAGATTGATTTGACTATCTAAGTGACTTTTGAACAGCTTGTTAAATATTGTTTTTCAATTTATATTTTAAAATTATATATATACAATGTACTTTCTAGAGCTATAAATATCATACCCTTTCATTTCATACCTAGAATGTACTTTCTAGGTGTATGAAATTTTCTTTTCTTTTCTTTTCTCTTCAATAGATAATTTTTTTAAATTGATATTAGTATTTAATTCATCCCGACTGATAGGTGTATTATCATTTTTATATGACTATTAAAAAAAATTCATCCCGACGACATAATCAATGCTCCAATGGAAAATTAAAAACGACGTTTGACTTTGCGCCATTATCCCAGACTAAATGAAACAAGTTAATGCCTAAAATTAAAAAATAAATTATGGAATATGAAAAGAATTATTAATAAATTATGGAACACCGTCGCGTGTCCAGGGCCCAGTCCAGTCTAGCTAGGCCCGGCCTGTGCCCAACATAGACAGGGCTGGGCGGGGCACTGATTTTTTTTTAAAAATATTTAATTTAAAATAATATTAAACTGAATTTAGATGAAAACTAATTATTTCACCGTAAGATAGTAAAGCTTATAGGTGGCAAAGACGATTTCTTTTGCCTTCGGCGTCTCTGTTAATTTATTCTAGGATAAACACATAGAGAAAATAAAGGACTATTAGTCTGAATATTATGACTAATACATGTAAAAGACAGGCACATTAACTTTATCAGATTTTGATCTAACTATTAGTTCATCCTATAATTAAGGACAGATAAGCATCTCCATATACAGTATTATTATATGTTACGAGATTACGATGAAAAACGATAACAAGAACAATAGAGAACACAAAAGATTTATGTGGAAAATCCTTGACGGAAAAAAACCACGGACAGAAGAGAAAAAAAATCACTATAAACGATGGAATACAAAGTCGACGGCTCAAAGCCTTAATCATCAATGTAAAACCCTAATAATAATAAGCCCTTTAAATAGGGAACGATCTATTTTTTTTTTCATAATTTAGTTTTCACCATATATATCACACTGTGATTTTTTTAGATCGGATCAAACTGAATTCAGATCACCCAACTTTAACATTATATAAGCAGTAATTTTAATGTCGATGGTCATTTATACGTGTCACTTTCAATCTATTAAAAGGAGTATTTAGAGGGCCATTTTATATATATTTAAAGGATAAGAAGACGGATTAAGACTTCTAACCATTTCCACCACTCATTAATTTTACGTAACATAGGACGAAATGCTATAATTAACTTTGTTGTCTGGGAAGTTTCTGGGTGATTTGGAGGCGTTTTAGATGGTCTCGAGGTGTCCTGGACTAACTCAAAAATAAAATAAAAAAAACTTATCCAGATGATAACTAGCGATTGCATCGAATTAGATGAACTTCACTTGAGACGCCCTAAATCATTCGAGGCACCCCAAATGCATTACAAAAGTAGTATTCGATTAGCAACTTACGATCATCATCTGCTACTCTTCTTCTAAGTGCTCTATACTTTAGAAGAAGAGTAGCAGATAATCGGATGGTAAGACATCTGCTGTTTAAATCGGAGGTCTCAGGGTCGAGGGTCGAGGATCGTCAGTTGTGCATGGGGATAAAATCCTGGTCTGCTGGTATTAAATTCCCTCGACCCCAGGCGCCTCACCACACCAGTGATAACCGTGATTTACCTCCTTCGTGTTGGTCCTGAGACGGGCTGGCGGGGGCGCTGGGGGCGAGCGTTTCGCTTTTTTGAATCTATACTTTAGAAATCCCTGGGACGCTAGTTGTTAACCCAGGCATCCGCGGTTCGATCCCTAGCTACGGCGCATTTTGCAGGAATTTTTCCTCCAAATGGGGCGCGAACCCTGGGACGCTGGGCATCTAGACTGGCCACCGCGAGCGCTTCCCGATTTACCCTGGTGATCGATGGGAAACTTCCGTGGGGCCGGGCCGGTCACCCGAGGTTCAATTTGTCTGCTGCCTGGTTCATCATTTTTTCTATACTTTAGAAATCTAGTCTCCGAGGCTATGGTGTAGTGGTAGGACAACTAGTCGCTTTCCCAGATATCTGATCCCCAGCTACGACGTATTTGTAGGAATTTTTCTTCCAAATAGGGCGCGAACCCTGGGACGCTGGGCTTCTAGACCGCCCACTGCGAGCGCTTCCCGATTTACTCTGACAGTCAGCGGGAAACTTCCGTGAGTCCGGACCGGTCGCCCGAGATTGGTTGGAAAAAACTTCGTTAATCGTTTTTCTATACTTTAGAAATCCTATTACAACATTGAAATGTTGCTGCTCCAAGATGCTCTTCGAGTAATGATAGGGAGAGTGAATTTGGGAGAGTGAATGAGAGAGTGAATGACGTGACAGTTATTATATACACGTCCGATCGCCAATCGGACACCACCGGCGGTCTCTGATCACCGTCCCGAATCAAACTATGTCCTAAGAAGATCGGTGAACTCATCGGGAATCGCCGCAATTATGATCTCGTCGCATTCACCGTCAATCCGGCGAGATCTCAATTACCGGCGACCCTGCCGGGTTCACCATCTCCCAAGACATAGTTTGATTCAGGACGGCAATCAGAGGCCATCGGTGGTGTCCGATCGGCGATCGAACATGTACACATTAGCTACACGTCATTCACTCTCCCATTCACTCTCCCAAATTCACTCTCCCAATCATTACTCGTATAGTATATTATACTTTCTTTATTTTTGTATTTGGTCTCTTCGCCTAAAGGTTTTTCAATAAAGAATTAATGAGTGGATTGCCCAATCAAAATGGTCCAAAAAATCACTGGCCTTAGAGTAGTAATCGCGGGGTTAATAAGCAAATAAAAATAAAAGTGTTCTTAATTTTTACGGTGTTATTTGTATTTCGCTGCGTACTTGAGGTTTCAAAAAGTTTTTAAAAGACGAAAAGAAAAATTTTAAAAACGAGATTCACCTCCCCTCTCTTGTTCATTTCGATTCTACACCATCGCCTACCCCTAGCAGCGCAAAGAAAGACGGCAAGTAAGTGACGGTGGCCAACTCTGTTGATTTTAAAATGGGCACCGAAGGCGATTTTTCCTCGCCATTCCATCCCAACTCCATTTATTCTCATTTCATGATATCCACATAGTTGCGTTACATTCTTTTTTTGGCAACATTTGGTATCTTTTTTGAGTTTTTTATTATGTTAGAGGTAAAACTCGACGAGTCAGAGAAGCTCGACACGAGAAGAGGAAAATGAGTGCTTTCATAGAATGAGATTGACTTCGTCAATTTTTCATCGGAGGGTGACTATAGTCGCAGGAGTGTTGATGCGTCTCCCGTGGTGAAGTAAGTTTTTGATTTTTGATTAAAGACTTCAATTTTGTATATTTTAGAGTGGTTTAATATTTTTTGACCGATAGTTATTTGATAAAATCTTGACGATCGAGTAAACTCATGGAGACGGAGCTGAAGGAGGATGGATACGAGATAAGATTTTTTTTAGAGGAAAAAATAAGACAATGTATACATTTGATCAAACTTATTTAATAGTATGTATATTATATTTATACTATAAGTTCATGTCATTAGTGTTAGGACCGGTAGGAGAGCTAAGGGGGGGTGATTAGCTCCAATTTGCTTGTAGAAGATTTATCGCTGTGGAAGACTTCAAGCAATGCTAACACTCAAGGATTTACTTGGTATCCACCTCCTTGAGGTGGCTAATCCAAGGATCTACTCTCCTCACTCTCTTATACACTATGAAAGATCTTCTTCTTGATGTGAAGAAACCTCTTACAAGTTTACAAGAAGAATACGACAAGAGAAAGCAAATACAATAGAAAATTTTACAAGATTTACAACAAATGAGCTCTTTTTGCTTTCTTTGAGCTTGAGATCGCCTCTAGAACCTTGGAAGTGTAGCAACACTATGTCCCAAGACTTCTCTTGAAATGGCGAGAAAGGAGGAGAAGAACCGTGCGAGCACTCTGCTTCAAATCTGCGTGAAAACCTTATATACCCGACGCCTAGGGTTCTCTAATCGATTGCCCAATTGATTACCACGTCAGACTTAGCAGTTTAACGACTATTTTTCGAAGCTTATTCGATTAACCAATCGATTAAGAATAACCTTAATCGATTGCTGAATCGATTCAGCACTTTTCTGTGCTCTCGCGCAATACTGCGGTAATCGATCGCCCAATTGATTATCGGACCTCTTTATCAATTGATCAATCGATTAAGAGAAGGCTGAATTGATTGCCCAATCGATCCAGGCATATTCTGTTCTCGCAACTTATTTCTCCCAATCAATTATCCAATTGATTCACGTCTTTCTTAATCGATCACCCAATCGATCAAGACAACTTCTGTTCGCGAGAACACAATCACAATCGATTGATCCCAACCCTAACTTTTGTGTACAAGTCTAGGATTCCCTTGTCTAACTTTGGTCAACCGTGACCTGTTAGGACTTCTCTACTAAGTGTCCGATTAACCCTTTGACCAACTTGGATTTCACCTGCTTAGCTCTAACTAGGACTTAACCTAATTCTCATCCAAGTTTGCCTAACTCTCGAGTTAGGTCTAGTCACTCGGTAGACTTCCACCTTGTCAACGTGCGATCTCTCCGATCCACCTGGACTTCACCTAGTCCCACTAGGTGTGCCTAGTTCCACTAGGTGTGCCTAGTCCCACTAGGTCTTTACCCATGTCAACGTGCGATCTCCCCGATCCACTTAGACTTCACCTAGTCCCACGAAGTCTTTTCCAGTCAACCTTGACTCACACGATATTCAAACATCATTATCAAATATCGAAACATCTAACCTTAAACTTACCAAGCTTACCAGATATAAGCTTACCCAAACTTAATCAAACTAGATCAATCTTGATCGACCTAACCAAGATTACACTAACAATTAATTCTTTATGAGTAATGAAATATCGTTAATTTAACCATGTAAAATAATAAATTTCACTTGTGTTATTTGTTGCTCTATCTAAATGATTGTGCTCTTTTTTTTGTGTGTTATAGTAAAACTTAATATTATTATTATTGTAATTATATTGTATGATAGTTGTAAATGGATGATTTTTATTTTTAATTGGGTATCAAAACATTTCTTCCTATTCTTTTCCTAATTCAAAAAATGTTAGTTGACCATATCTTATTATTATTTAATTAAAAATTTAAATCTTTTACTAACTAACTCATAATTAATTTAGTGAAACATAAAATTAAATTATATTAATATCTTTTTTTTCTTTTCATATCGAAAATAATTTCAAGACTTATCAATAAATTCAACTTTTATCTTTAAAATTTTTAAAATTTAAAAAATAAAATCACATATCTTAAAAATATAAATTTAAATGATAAATTTATAATTATAAATTTTAAAAAGAAAAATATAAATCTTAATCTAAAATTAAAATTTTAGAAAATAACTTATCAAAATCAAGAAAGATAATTCGAAATTATATTTTAAAATTTTCTAAAATTAAAATTTCCAATACTGTATAATGATTAGAGTACTAGTGCCTAGGGCTGTAATCAAACCGAGCCGAGCCGAATACCTGAGAGTTTGAGTTTGGTTCGTTTATTATCGAACCGAACTCGAGCTTAATTTATCGAATATGGTGATGGCTCGCGAACATATTCGAGTCTAATTGAGCCCTAAACGAACTTACCAAATATAAATTATTCATCAATTTATTGAAAAAAAATTATTTATTCTAAAAAATATAAAATATTTACTAAAATATATGATTTTATTCATCCAAATGAGCTTTATTGGATATTTTATATTTATTAAATGTAAACATGTCAAAATTATACATTTAATATTAAATATTAATTTTATATTTTACGAACTAGCTCACGAGCTTATTAACTAGCCTGTTCACGAGCTAGCGAGCCGAATACTGCTGAGTTTGAGTTTGATTCGTTAATATTAACGAGCTCGAACGATATTCTATCGAATCGAGCTCCGAATAGTTCACGAGCGGCTTATTCATTTACATCCCTACTAGTAGTGCCATAAAAACATATTTAATTTAATTTTAACAAAATTTGAGCCTTTAGTCCAACATCCGAACATACTAAAGCAAATTATACATAAAGTAATATAAAAAGGGCAACGATCGATGATAATTTATTTAACATACTTTAATTGTTGATGTATGATAAAATAGAATATTATAATTAATAAAAATAGTAAAACACTTTTATTTATGTATTTTAAAAAATAATTTTATTTAAAAAATATTATTTTTTACCATTTATAAGTCATAGTAAAAGAGAATAAATAAAATATTCTTATTCATATATTATATTATACACATAATACTTATGCATAATCACTAATATTTCATTATAATTATACGATTCAGAATAACATTTCCAATTTAATCATTTTGAATTTTATATTTGAAATTATGACCGAATCTATTCATTAAAAAAATCAATTAGATATATCCATAGATTTCAATCAGGATTGAATATGCATAATATTTCCTATCAAAAATCTCAAATGGAACATGAATCTTAAGATATTAGACTTCTAAATCGTCTATCGTGAGTACTTTTCGATTTATTCTGATGATCAATAAAAAACTTATGTGGGAGATCATCCTAAATTCCTTTGCTATCTGGTCTAATATATCAAAAATCTCAAAAATCTTAAAATTGAAATAAAGTGCGCTTTTAGATAATCTCAAAATTCGGTATGCCAACAATCCGAGTCCGTGACACGGTATTGCCGAACCAAAATCAACCGGTAAAATTTATTTTCATCTCCAAAGTTTGAAGTCAATTATAAAATAGTCTTTATACTTTTAATTTAATTTGTCATATTATTTTTATAATATTTTTAATAAAAAATAGGAAATATCAAATGATCCTTTCATTATAATTTATTCAAACACATTGAAAATAAAATTATTTCTACGATGTATATTTTGATAGTTCCTAAATTATGAAAAAATATAAAATAGTCCCTATTTTATAAAATTATAATAAAATTTAAAAAATAATTTATTTTTGAATTTTATCTAAAAATATATAGAAACGTACAAAAGAATATAATTTTCTAATGATGCACCGTAAATCCTAATATATACAAAGTAAGAATATTTTAACTGATTATTAATATAACTGAAAGATTATTTTCTTATATAACTAATTAGATGAGATTTCATTAAAAACAATAAATGTGATTTAAATATTTCATTTGCAGAGAATAAGTCTTGGATGTATGGAAAATCCACATATATAAAAGGTGACGTTGTATTGTAGAGGGTGAGACGGCTATATCACTAGAGGGTGATAATATGCAGTGTGATTGTAGAGGTCTATAACAAGTGGTGCGGCTGTATACAACGACAAACTGCAAAGGCGAATGACATGAGATGTAGCCATAGGCTACGAAAGATAATGACTCGAAATATCAGTCAAATGGAGTTATGATAAATGTTGATCGACGATAAGTGAGAATAGAAAATGAATATATCTTCTGATATATTTTTTAATATATATATTAAAATATAAAATTTATTTTTAAGTTAATGTTCCTTTATTTTTTTAAAATATAAAATTTATTCATAGATTAAAAAATTATGATTTTATACTGATCCTGTCGACAAGCGAAGACCGGTTCTTACCCGGCTGACTCGGTCTGACCAAGACGACCCGGTCTGCTATAACTCGGGGGGTCGGACTTGGACTCAAATAAGGCTTGGGCTCAAGTCACTCGGCTCGGACCAAATTGTAGCTCACAAAGTGGTGGTGTGGTTGCAAAGTGGCAGCAATCCCTTTTTGGAGCCCCAAAGGAGGGTTTATATAGGGGGCAAGAAAGCCCTCAGCCATGTCAGAGATGTCTTGTCTCATTAAGGATTGGTCAGCTGCCAGACTGTATAACTGGCAGCTTTGGTGGCTTCATGAGGCTGACACAGCCGCCTAACACTTTGTCGGGACTGTCTCTTCTGATTCTCCTTAATGTTAGGCGGCTCTGTCAGGCGGTTGTGTCAGGTGATGATTATGTCAACAGTCTTCTACCTTATTATTGCAGAGGGGATCCCTTTATTACTTAGTCGGCTCGCCCTAAATCATAGTTCGGGTCGGTTGGGTGAGTTCGGGTCATAAGTCTCTACGCGTGGGGCGAACTCAGGGCGCTCGGCTAGAGACATTTGAGCCGAGTGATCGACCTCGGGTGGCTGACCCCGAGGGGCCGACCTCGGACAACTGACCCTAAGTGACGGCCTCGGGTGGCTGACCCCGAGCGGCCGACCCTCGGTGACTGATCCCGAGTGACAGACCTCGGGCAACTAACCCCGAGTGGGTGACCTTGGGTGGCTAACCCCGAGTGGCCGACCTCAGGTGACTGACCCCGAGTGGCCGACCTCAGGTGACTGACCCCGAGTGGCAGACCTCGGGTGACTGACCCCGAGTGGCCGACCTCGGGTGACTGACCCCGAATGGCCGACCTCGGGTGACTGACCCCGAGTGGCCGACCTCGGGTGACTGACCCCGTTTAGTCTCTCCCGATCCGGGTTATCCTCAATCGAACCCGACCGGGCCTCCGATCCTCCTCCAAAAACTACCCGACCGGATCACAAGCCTCCCCTTCAAGTCTAGTCGAAGGAGGCTCATGGCCCGACTGACTAGACTCTTCGCCCGGTCGGCCGAGCTCCGTTTCGCATTCCTAATCTTCTCTTTTAAATGTCATATCTTCTGTCAAATCACACATTAATGCAAGGGCACGCGTCGCCTCTCGATTGGAATCCCCGACATCGAGGCGTCACCGGCATGGCGCGCGTGTCGTTAGAGCAGAGTTTCGTGGCCTCGGGAAGGAGCAGGGGATGGACGACCCGGATTGGATCCCGCCTTTTCCTCCTTCGATATCCAACGGTCCTTGTTGTTGTGGTCCCGGTATAAATAGTCCCACCTCTTCATTTGCATCCTCTCCGCCCTCGCCTCCTGTTTTTTTATTCCCTTCCTGTCCGACCTCCGCCGCCCCACATCCTCGAGTTCCGGCGAATAGTGTTTCCGGTGAACCTCGTCCCTAGGTACTCTTTCTTCCTCCCGAGTCTTTGTTTCATATTTCCTGACCTTGTCTCGATGGCCGAGTCATCCGCACCCCCTGAGCCGTGGTACATAACGACTCGCTCTTCACTGACCCTAGGCCAGTTGGAAACTTTACGCATAGACTATCGCATTCCCGAAGACCACTCCATGGCCCTCCCCGACCATCGGGGTCGGCCGCATGGACCCCCCATGAATTACTTCACTGTCTTCTCCGACCAGTTGCTAGCCGGCCTACGTTTCCCACTTCATCCATTCTTTCGGGAGGTCTGTCGGTATTTCCAGGTGTCCTTGTCCCAATTAGCCCCAAACTCAATCAGGATCCTGTGCAGTACAATAATCGTTTTTACATCCCATGAAATTCCCCTCACACCCCGGGTATTTAATTACTTCTACTATCTTAAGAAGTAAGAGCACGGGAACTTCTATTTCCAAGTCCGTATTAACTCAGCCTTTTTAGAAAAAGTCCCTTCCTCCAACAAAGGTTGGAAATCCCACTTTTTTTATATCCAGACGACTCCGCCCCCGACCTGGCCCACTTTGTGGGTAGAAGACCTTCCAAACCCGCCCCCATTGCCCAAAAACCTCTGCTCGGACCCGGGTTATCAACTGGCCTTCTCACAGCTCGGTGGGACCCGATACCATGCAGGCAAGCTGCTGATTGACGGCATGTTGTATCTGTTCCAGCTGAGCCAAATCCCGGCAGAGCTGCCCGGCACCCTTGGTAAGTCTCTACTTGGTTGGTCGGCTGGTTAATGCTAATTAAAATTCTCTCCTTATTGCAGCTGAGACAATGTATAGAGCTCGGGTCGGCGATGTAATGGCTCGGGAGGAAGCAGCCATGGAGGCTTTGGCTGCCCGGCTAGCGGCCGAGCGGGTCGTACCTCCAGTGAATGTTGTCCCCGTTCCTGAGCAACCGGTAGTCGGGGACGATGCTCGGGAGGAAAATCTCCCAGCTGGCGGTTTAGACGAGACCCCCCAAGTCGTAGACGAGGGGTCCGTAGGGCCAACAGGAGAGGCTGAGGTAGAGCAGCCGGCCCCCGAGAGCTTAGTCAGGAAACGCCGCCGGCTGCTTATTTCCCCGGGCACGTCCCCCACGCATACACCGATCGCTCATCCCGAACCAGCCGCGCCTGGCACTCGGGTACTAGCGGCTGCCCCGGCTCCACCTCCATCCGGTACTCAGGGGTCGACTCTGAGTACCCCTCGCTCGGGAGCTATGGCTCCTTCTTCAACAGTACCCCCTTCTGGGGCCTCCACATCGGGCACCGCACCATCTTGTCGATGCGTTCACCTCCCCGAGCTGCACTGGATATCGACGTCCCGTCAGCAACTGTACTGACCCGGATAGTTCAACATCAACCCATTAACTTGCATGGCCATCTGGCCTCCAGCTGGGATCAGGGTCAGGCTATAGCCTTCGTGACGAATCCCATGAGTCTAGCCGACAGCTTCTTCCTAGACTCGACTCAGGTATATCCTTCCTCTGTCTGGCCATTTATGTGAATACCTGCGATATTAACCTCATCTTGCAGCATTGGGCGGCGAGCCAAGCGATCAGTCGGGCGTTAATCGTCAACATCAGGGAATGCCGCGCGACTGAATGGAAAGTGAAGGAGTTAGAGGATAAGCTGGCCCACTGTGCCGTTCCTCCGGGTGATGAAGGTCGGGATCAATTACGCTCAGAGATAACCGCCTTGAGGATTTAGTTATCCGACTTGGAAGCTCGCTCAGAGGAAAACAGCAGGCCCACTG